>JAANDG010000148.1:0-268282 GCA_036852015.1 Pelodera strongyloides | reverse complement strand
TTATTCTATTAGTCTTATTAGTACTTTTCTTTTTTACTTTAATACAGTATGTTACTGATTACCGTTCCATGGTAGTACAAGCTTTATTTAGTGCTTTACATAACTACATATAATGGTGACGGGCTCTTGACAAGAGCTACATTTTTTTACACATCTGTATTTATTTATTATCGTGCGTATCAGCATATCTTGCCAGCCCTGTGAGTGCTCCATTTTAACTGTTATTATTGTTTCTTTTATATGTAGCAATAACGTAATGTACAATGTGTATTTTTGATTATTATTGTAATTCAATGGGA
The DNA here is from genome assembly GCA_036852015.1 of Pelodera strongyloides. Lineage (NCBI taxonomy): Eukaryota > Metazoa > Nematoda > Chromadorea > Rhabditida > Rhabditidae > Pelodera > Pelodera strongyloides. The sequence continues at coordinate 267,983 of JAANDG010000148.1, read as the reverse complement.
ATGATGCAATCATTTATTGCCAATATTTGATATGTAGTAAATGTGCATTATTGTGCCAATAAATACGTCTACAATATTCCATTCGTACACAAGTGCACACACACGTGCGAATGCATACATACATACACGTGTACACAACAAAAAAAAAAAAAAAAAAAAAAAAAAAAAAAAAAAAAAAAAAAAAAAAACATTTTTTTTTTTTTTAAATTTGTTTTACGCTTCAAGAGCGTGCACCTTTATTCAAGGGAGTTCAAAGTACAATTTCAAGGTTTGCTTATGACATGTTCCGCAGAGGTCCTGAGCAGTAGGCGACGAGTTCCAGATGACAAATTGCTCGACGTCTTCGGGCTAGGGCCAGGAGGGATCGCCAGGAGGAACACACTCACACAGATAGTCGCAAACGCACACATATACACAAGCGCGAATGCATACACACATGTGTACACGCATCCAGACACACGTACACACATACACACGCGCACACACATGCTCGAGCACATAGCATATATGAAAATACTCATAAATGCTGGCTTGCGCACATACACACGCGCGGGTGCATACATATACAAATACACAGACATGTACCCACATACACGCACGTGTACACACATACACACAAGTGCACACACAAACACGCTTGTGTCTGGTCCTCAGAAATCCTCAATTCAATTACTCATAAACTATATTGTTTTCTTTTCTTCGGACCCTAAAAAATCGTAAGAAAAGATTTTATGCTTTTTGCACCACAAATAATGTTCACTGAACATGAGAAAACGCGTAGTTCGTTGATTAAATGAAAAACAAAACATGAAGAGTAAAAAAATGTAGGGGTAATTATAGAATGATAGAATATTAAAAACCAATCTTAGAAAAACTGAAAACTAAGAGAGTTGATGGATAGTTTGAGGAGAAAAGCGAACTCAAAAAGAGAATGACGAAAAACGAGAGAGAGAGAGAGAGAGAGAGAGAGAAGAAAGAAAAAAGAGAGAGAGAAGGTGAAAGAAAGAAAGAGAGAAAGTGAGAGAAAGAGAGAGAAAGTGAGAGAGAGAGACAAAAATAGAGAGAGAGAGAGAGAGAAAAATATAGTACTTGGAGGTTAGAAAATAATGCATCTTGAGCACACACGACTTTTTTTATTTCATTGCTGAAATAGTATGCCAAATATGTATATGTTGAGCAAAATACTCAAATTGAATTAACATCAAAGTTTTGCACTCAAAAAATAATGCCAAAATACAGTTTGATAAAATCTCTACAAACTACTAGATCAAAACATGGAACCAATTAGATTAGAGGAACATAAAGCTACGTCCGAATTATGACAAATTTTTGTTTGTCTAATATACATGCCTTGCTGAATTACAAAGCAATCCTACGATTAAGTAGTGAGATTGTTCCTATAAACTAGTCTAGTAGACACTATATTAGCTTATCGGATCGAAATAAATGTAGCGCCACTCAAATTCATAAACCCTTATTTATATACACATTTTAGCAGGGTACAGCACAGTAAAAAAATGGAACTTGGATTTTAATATATTAGGGCATTACAATATGTCAACAAAAAGTAGATAACTTTAGTTTGCCGCAGCCCAAGCCTCCAGCTCTGCCATGGTGTCCTGCTTGGTAATTTTTGGTGCTCGTGAGCGAGTAAGAGGTCCAGCCGGGACTTCAGGCAATGCAGGTACGGTATCTTTTGCCTCGACAGCCTTTTCCGAGGCAGCGTTCTGAAAAAAATAAGCTCAAAATTGAATCCAATTCCAATAAATTTCCATTCTCTTCCACGTATCGTGAACCTGCTCGCTAGATATTTCGGGTAAATAAACATCCTCATGAGATAACCAAGACATATTTAAGCATAGTTTCAAAATTCTAGGCTCTCAACTCCTGCAAAAAAAGTAAGATAACATCTATGGTCCTGATTTTGTAATCTCCATTCATGATGTTTAGCTCTTGCTCACCTCCTGCAGCTCCTTGAGCTCGTCGAGGAGGTCGTCTTCGTCGACCACATCCCCAATTGGTCTACCAATCGCAGTATTGAATTCCTCGGCATCAGCCATTTGTTCGCCAATATCGTCCATCAAATCGTGCACCTAAATAGAGAACGTATCATTTGCAATTAGGCCAAAAGAATAAAGGTAATTTTAAATAAAAGAGGGGGGGGGGTGACGCAGTGGAAAACGGCAAACGTCTTGCACACGCCGCCGGTTGTTGGTTCGAAAACGGCCCGTAAACCTCTCACCCCACCGTAAGAGTTGGCACCTGGGTAAAACTGGCGGAGAAAAACGGCTTCCCGAGAAAATTGGCCTCCGGGAAATTTAAAGGTCCGGCTTCAGAAATGAACTGGACCCGGTGCATCGTTTTTGCGGATTTTGATATCACCCGGTACTCTTTATCTTTTCTTTTAAACTAAACCCACCACTCTGTGAGTAATTAGTTATTGATTGTACGGTTGTTTCCAGCGTTTTTTTTTTGCTGGAGCCGTGAATTTGTCAAAATACATTGCAAATCATTTCAAATTCCGAGTACCATGTGCATATGTACAAGTTGTTCGTGGTTTCGTTTTTTAAGCGGAATTAGATAGGGTATAAGATTGTTTCTAGTCTGATAGTAAACAGCAACCTTATCAATATCCAGGTCCATGTTGGCCTTCTTGAGAGACTTATTTGCCTCGGCCAGTACTCGAATAACTTCGGTATTAGTTCCAGCATCTTCGAGTGCAGCCCTCTGAGCCTCCAATTTTGAGAGAGTGCCGTCGATTCTCCTGCAAATTAAGTATTGTAAGGGATAGAACCGGCGTCTTTCAATAGTGAGACCACTGCGGTAACCACTACGCCACCCCAATTCTTGTGGGCCAGGGCACGGAACAACAACACGCACCTCCGTGCTCATAAAATGCGAATTAGTAACTTGTAATTATAACCAATAGTAGTCGGATTTCGTTTCTTGTATTAAAAATACAAGAAACTGTTTCGTATCGACTCACTGTAGTTCTGCCTCGTGATGTTTCTTTCGTCTCAATGCATTCAGAGCCATTTTCTTGTTCTTCTGGCCATATTTCTTAGCAGTTTCGACTTCCTGAAAATATTGCATAGAGAGTGCTACTTAACATTTATTACGAACATAAAATGTCGCACAAGCTTTGTCAAGGTGAATAAAAAAGCAAGTCTGACTAAAATAAAAGCACAAATAAAAACATTGTAGATTTACAGGAATAGGCGCGTTTTACGCTCAATAAGTGAAGTTCTCTGGATAGTTTCACTACCTTTTCACCCCATATTGTCTTGCATGCAAGCGCACTAAAACACCAAGAAAAAGAAAACAGAGCTACCTATACATCCACTGTCAAGTTAAAAAGAGTAGACAAATATTTCTAACCTCTTCAATTTTTTTCTCAAAATATTCTTGTTTTTTGACGAGTAGTTCCTCTGTTTCCTTCAATTGGTGGATTGCATCTTCAGCTGTTTTTGGCTCTTCCCTCTGTCTACGGTTGAACAGTTTTCCGAACAAACCCATCTGAAAATAGAAAATTTGAAAGCGAAGTTCGCTTTATTTTAAACTAACTGTACTTTTTTTTCCGCATAATACACACATATTTTAATTAAATAAAATTGCATAACTTCAATAAGTGATGAACAACACCTACAACGTTGTGAAGCACATAAACAGGAACTTTAAACACAACTTGATCATAGACAAAAAAAAGTTAATTCATTTATAGGGAAAAATTAACTTATTATGTAAAAGAATAAAAAAAATCATAGTATAACTATAACATAGCATAGTTGATTGAGAGATATATTTTTTATTCCGGAACACAGTATGTGTATGAGTATGAATAATGCCTACATGGTCACGCGGTCTGTGTTTTGAAGATATTAATAAAAAAACATTAACGTAGTAATATACGATACCACAAAATATTCGAAAGGAAATGAAAATTTGTGAATAATAGTAACTCGATATAAATGTCATCATTATGCAGAAAAAGTATTAATGTGCCTTTATAAATACGGAGAGAAATTGAGAAAGTCATTGATTAGCATTAGTGCAAGACCGTTGCAGTGCTGCAGAACAGTATATACTCGAGGAACACTTGGGTGGACAGTAGTTCAAGGTCAGACATAATAGTGGTTAACATATTGTACACAGTTATGCGGCATTTAGATTTAGTCCCTACAAACGCTGCATACATATGGATTTTACAGTTACGCATACTGTTGACGTTATATCTTGCAAGTGTGTTTTGCGCTTTTAGTTACGCATTTTCTTTACTAATTTTACGTGCAAATAAAAAAAAGAAAGGTCATATTTGTAATTAGGTATTAATATAAAAGCTAAAATTGAATTGGGTTTCCTTATGTTTCACGGTGAGAAAACTAAAAACAATTTATAAAACAACCACTAATCAATTCCGTGCAGAGATTATACGTAAATGGGCCACGTAGGCCACTTTACATTTATATGCGAAAACGTAGTTCCAATAACTAATATCTATATCGGCTAGAAGAAAGAGAACGAGAGCAAGAGGAAATAAAAAGAAATTATTTTAGAAAGCAAATAACAACTTCTGGCATCTAAATACAACATGGAAAGAGCTTAAATGCAATACTATAAATGCGATGAGTGCAATTAAAGAAAATAAAAATCTGCCAAACCCAAGGAACTGATAATTTTTTACAAAAAAAATAATGTATGCCAAAAATACAACATTGGAAGATTCCAAAGGCAACGCTAATGAAAATCGTGAAATTTAACGGAAAATCATTGATTTACTACCTTTGCTGCGTTGCAAAACATAGAGACGATCATTTCGTTGGACATTATTTCAAGGCCAAGGCTAAATATATTAGTTGACGCAAACATGCATGCAATTACGTCTTTTGCTATTTATAAAATATGCACGTACTGAAAAATATCTTACAATTAGTTACGAGGGACAGATTAGAAGCCCATAAGATGATATAAATAGGAAATATAACCAGTTTACTTCATAATAATCAATTTACGCCAACTACAATAAAAAATATCTAGATATTATATTGTCGAAAAATATTTGTTAGCATCTAAATCGAGGCCCATTTCGCTGCTTGGCGTGGCCTGACATCCTATTTTCCGCGTAAAAGGAAGGAAGGATGAAGAAAACCGGTTTTATCTATTGTACGCGCAGATGTTGGTTCCGATTTACACATATTGAGAATACAATAATAGGATATTAAATAAACAGTTTATCCTTGGCTTAAATTAGCTTTCTTGCTGGAACCAAATCGATCCATATTGCATTGTAAAAATTGGTGACTGCGAGTAACATCTCACCCAGAGTTGGTTTATCCAATAAATTTATCTTGCGCAAGCCGATACATACAAAAAAACGTTTGATTTCAATGTTCGGGTGAACAACTTATTATTTGTTATGGAAAAAAAACAATGGATCATTGCTCGAAGTATGTAAAAATGCGATGATCAGATTTTGTGAGAAAGAACGAAAAACTTACCAAGCTGGAAGAATAATAAAGCTAATGTTATCAGACCATCAGACGCAAATCAAGGGAAATAATGACTAATATTGAGTAAACTTCTATACTATTATGAGTAAACAAGCTGGCTCAGACGGTCGGCCTATATTTCCGTATAAGTCTATAAAGGCACGCGAATATGCAACGGTATATAATGAATGCAAACACTTCCTGTGGGTGCACATAGTGTTGAGTAGCCGGTGTATTATACCAATATTTTCAGACAAACAAAGAAACTAACTTTTTAACAATATACTAATACTGAGAAAGGAAAAATAATAATAATCGGAATTAGGAATATAAGCAAACCACACCAGCAAGAGTCCCTTATTGACCAGCTAGTGTAAATTCCGAGCAATCCCAACCAAGTGTTTGAATGAGTATAACAATTTCAACCCCACTAACCATGACTACTGTAATTTTGTAAGCATAGGCATAGCAAACAACCATTGTGGTTCATTCATTACTTCTGCATTCCGAGAGAACTCATGCCTTACTATTTTACTGCACTGTGCAAAGTGGAAGCTTCCAGCGCAATCATAACTGCGGTTTTCGCAGCGCTAGCGGAGACGACGCCGCGCATCCGCGAGCGTAATATGTCTATGTCTTACCTCATCAACCCTTTCCTTAGCGGCCTCCTTTATCCTGGCTTTCGCTTCGTGTGCGCGACGTCGAATTGAAGAAACGCGAACCATTGTAGGTCACTAGAAATGAACAAATTATAATTTTTTGGAACATAAAAACGAAAGACGCAAGACCTTTGAGCAGAGCAGTGTGCAAAAAAAAACTTGTAAACACCCAATTATAATTAATTAGAAAAAGGGACGTGTAAATTGTAGGAAATAAGGCGATAGTATATTTTCCATTTTTTTTCTCGACCTGTGGTCTAAATGTATGACAGGTATATCGCAACATTATCTCATTTCGTGATGCATGGCATGGTGCACATGTCTCTTTGGGAAATCACCTGCTATTTAAAAAACAGCGAAATCTGGCGAGGCGGCGGCACAAACTGCAGGCAGACCGGCACACTTTGGGCGCACAACATTCTTGCACGATTTTTTTTGCTAATTATTACGAAATGCTCTATTTATATTTTCAAAAAAGTCTGTTAACGAGTTTTTAGAAAATTTATATAAAATCTAAAATAACAAAAAAAGGTTAGCAGATTTTCGCGGGCGATCGAAGGTCGTTTGAGGAAAACACATCGGACAGAGGCAGCCCATCCGAGAGAGCCCTTTCTTTCTTCTCTCTCAGGCACTAGACGGGTTCCACCGCTAAATTCGTGCACTCACACTGTCTCTCCGTCTCTCTTCCTCCCTCCCTCTCGCACTCTATCCATGTCCCTCTCTCTGTTTCTCTATCTCGACTTCAAGATCCTTCTTCGCCCTTTCCCTTTTACCTGTTTCACTTCTCTCACTCATCGCTCTCTCTGCCTCTCTCTCTTTCTCTCTCTTTCTCCCTCTCTCTTTTTCTCTTTCTCTTCTCTTTCTCTCTCTCTCTCGGCGGCAACACTCTGTTTACTCCGCAAACCTCTATCATTTTGAATTGAGTCTCACCGTTTTAAGTACACTGTTGCCGTTGATTGGAACTCAAAACTCTTCAAAAAAATGAAAGCAATCATATGCAAGTGGGCTCTGGCAATGAGCTCATATATCGTAACGTACATAAAACATACAATGTATTCATTAATTATGGTTTACACCAAAATCTAATTTACAAAAAAATGGCTTCTCTGCGACTCTGCATTGGTTTATGAGGTCCTTGTACAGGAAACAAAGTGACGGAACTCTGACGACTAGTGTGTTCTCAAATTTTTCTTACGCGGTTACATCGCACTCTATTTCTATGGCACTACTTTAGCTTTAGACAGGGATTCCTTTGATTTGCTTATCAGTGGCAGGGTGGCGTACAAACTAGGCCATAGTAGAAAACAACAACTGTTTTACGCCATAAGCCTGCTCTCGTTTGAAGTTCTGATAATGAAGGAATCTTTCCCCAACGGAATATTCATATTAGTGAAATCGCAACATTGACCGTGTTTCTAGAAATAACACAACCTTGAAACCAAAACAAAAAACATGACTCAGAAAAAGGTACCTCAACTAGAGAGTAGTTCCTAGGTAGCATATTAAATTGATTCATTATTTACGTAAGTAATAGAAGTGACGGAAAGGACAGAAATGAGTCACCCATCCAAGGTAACCTACCAGCCGCATGCAGATTTATAGCCGCGCAGATAAAGGGCTGGCATCGCTGGAGTATTCCGGAGAAAGTGCTCAACAGCTGAACTTAGCTTCAAATAAATACGGATATACTCTTTATTTTATTTGATCTTTACCTAATAAAATAATTTATTTCATTCATGACGCAAAGTATGCAAAAGTAACTATCTGGGTAATTATCTGAGTGCGTTGCAGTTATAATGTTTAGAGTGTCGTATGTCCACACAGGACTGTAATACTGTAAAGTCATACTCCCGCAGGGAAGGCTGTCCGTGTAAGCATGCACGACTGTATTACGCCAGTTTACTCTTGAAGTTGGAGTATATAGTACGGTACACATCCCACCTAAATCTGGCGCGGCACTGGAGCCGAGTTTCGCGTTGGTCAGGGCTCGCACACACTGATGTGGCACAATGGTATAACTATGTTCTACAATTTCGTTGCAGACAAGTCACTCACAAACTTTTCGAAGCCAATAATCAAAAACCAAAAGCGAGAAATCTGCAACAATTCCATGATGACCATCAGTTTGTTCTTTTTTTGCATAAACAAGCCATGGAAAATTAAATGATAGATCACGAAAGAATAACACGTGCAAAAGTACTTCTCGTGAATTTTTTTACAATTAATTGAGAGAGTTTCGCCTATCAAACTTGGAGAATAGGAAAGCTATTGCGTGTTCCGACAATTTTGACCAATTTTACGATTTGCCTAGCAGAAATTCTCTATCACTTATGTGTTTTTGTTCCTTATAGTCAATGCGCAGTGTAACAGACACATAACCTTGTGCTTTATTATTTCTTGGCAGCTAGTCTGGCACATGCCCTATCGCCGCATGGTCAGACTATAAATTCTACGTTTCACTATTGTTTAATTTACTTTTTCCATGATGCTTCCAAATTTATAAGTTTATGAACACGTGATGCCTTAAGTGGGTCACGCTGACATAAAGTTTATAAGAAGATTTCAGAAATTATATTCCAACTTATTTGATGAAAATGAAGCGATTCGTCTTTACTCTTGTTGTTTTCTCTATAATATTGTATTTGCCAGCATCGGTAGCTCAAGACGTAAGTTTATTTGTGAATTCAATTGTTAAAGGGACAGGCCCATTTCAAATGTCCCCTATTTTTGATGATTCCATCTGATTCTCCACGTCAAATATAATAGGATGCAATATTTTTCTAATTTCCAAGCGCAAAATTCACGCAGTATTCAGCAATTTACCATTGCCAGCCATACCCAACTATTTATCGCAGTTGTCACGCCCCTTCGCGTTAATTGGGCAATATGCTCTATTGGGCGTGGCAATTGCGATATTGGCCAATCAGCTCGAAGGGACGTGACAACTGCGATAAATAGTTGGGTATGACATAAAGGTTTATTTGTGAATTCAATTGTTAAAGGGACAGGCCCATTTCAAATGTCCCCTATTTTTGATGATTCCATCTGATTCTCCACGTCAAATATAATAGGATGCAATATTTTTCTAATTTCCAAGCGCAAAACAAAATTCACGCAGTATTCAGCAATTTACCATTGCCAGCCATACCCAACTATTTATCGCAGTTATCGCAGTTGTCACGCCCTTCGCGTTAATTGGGCAATATGCTCTATTGGGCGTGGCAATTGCGATATTGGCCAATCAGCTCGAAGGGACGTGACAACTGCGATAAATAGTTGGGTATGACATAAAGGTTTATTTGTGAATTCAATTGTTAAAGGGACAGGCCCATTTCAAATGTCCCCTATTTTTGATGATTCCATCTGATTCTCCACGTCAAATATAATAGGATGCAATATTTTTCTAATTTCCAAGCGCAAAATTCACGCAGTATTCAGCAATTTACCATTGCCAGCCATACCCAACTATTTATCGCAGTTGTCACGCCCCTTCGCGTTAATTGGGCAATATGCTCTATTGGGCGTGGCAATTGCGATATTGGCCAATCAGCTCGAAGGGACGTGACAACTGCGATAAATAGTTGGGTATGACATAAAGGTTTATTTGTGAATTCAATTGTTAAAGGGACAGGCCCATTTCAAATGTCCCCTATTTTTGATGATTCCATCTGATTCTCCACGTCAAATATAATAGGATACGATATTTTTCTAATTTCCAAGCACAAAATTCACACAGTATTCAGCAATTTACCATTGCCAGTCATACCCAACTATTTATCGCAGTTGTCACGCCCTTTCGCTCTTATTGGGCGGGCCAACTGCGATAAATAGTTGGGTATGAGTGCCCACGGTAAATTGCTGAATACTGCGTGAATTTTGGGCTTGAAAATTAGAAAAATATTGCATCCTATTATATTTGACATGGAGAATCAGATGAAATCATCGAAAATAGGGGGTCATTTGAAATGGGCCTGACCCTTTAAAGCGTTAAAGGAAGGCAGTCACGATATTTTCGCAATTTTTATTTAATTTTCATTAAATGTAGGAAGTTATGAGAAAACATTCGATATCAATACCAATTTCCAGGAAAACAAACTCGGGGAGAGAACACTGAGAATGGGGGTTACTCGACTACAGTAGGTACGCAGTTGCCCGGGCAAATGCCCGGGCATCTCGGCTGCAATGCGGGCAATTGCTTTCATTTATATATATTGTTATCAAGTCACTCCCATTCTCAGTGAATTATCTCCCTGGGGACGTTTCTCTTTAACTTCATACTGGTACCATATTTTCCTTCACACCTTCCTAATTTAATGAAAATTAAATAAAAATGACGAATTTATCGTGACTGCGTTCCTTTAATACCATCGTAAATAGAACCATCACGTAAAAGTTGGCGAAAATTGTAATCCACTATTTAAATGGTAGTTATTTATGCACGTGTGCGACTGCACTAGAAAAGCAATATACTAGTAAAAAGACTCGAGGTGCGCGGCGTCACACTAGCGCGGTGCTGCGAAAGATAGGCGCGACAATTGATAGAGCACCGGATAAAATGGTGCGCGGCGGTGTTGCACCATCCTTGTCAAGAAAATCCACGAAAGCTGCTCAGTGCACACACATGGACATGGGCGCGCGTCTGGCAAGCAGGCGCAGGCGCATTTGATTTTATCATCGGTATTCCGTATAAATACATCTGTACCGGAAATTATCCATGAAACCTATATGAATGGCTGGTGTCACCAAGCCAATAGAAACGATCGAATGACCGCAAAATATTATATTCATAGTTAATGAAAGCTAACTGATAGGTAAAGTAAGATTTGTGCCGTAAAGAAAGTGTAATTCTGAAACGTATGTTGAGTATTCCTGCAGTGCAGTTCCCGAGCAAAGACAAAAAGTTTGTATTATTTACGTATGCATTTTTTTACCAATACTTTCAGGCCCTTTCCACTCAAGAGGCACAGTTCTTTGAGTTGGATGATCCAGTCAATACTTTCAATGTAAATATTGTATAGAAAAATTATAATGATTGCAATTAGTAGATCTCAGATATACTTCAAAATAGCTTATGGATGCAAGCCTCTAGGCATGACCTGGACGCTTCGCTTACTTCAGGTTGACATAGTGATAAACGGTAGAGATATAAATACATAGTTGAGACGGTTTATTGTCATCTTACCAATTTTAGGATGCTGCTGATCCTGAAGCGCCAGAAATGCAGAATCCCGTTGTAGTTGATGTACCAGCAAGGCCACCTGGTGAGATTTTTTTTTTTGAATTTTTGAATTTTTGATTTCTCAAAACTGCATGGTATGTACGCAACATCGCCGGTATTAAAATTGGTGTATGGACGGTCACAACTATTTTTAACTTAAGAAATGGGTAAAAATCCCAATAAAGGATAAGGTTCGTCAACAATCAAGTGGCTGGCAGCAGAGTTGACAACGTGTAGCAAACACAGCTGAATAACAATTTAACAACTCTCAGGTTTTGTCCCGCCTAAACACATTACAGAATTGATAAACGACGACTCACGGCCAACGGTTGCGGTATGTTCTTGCCTTTGTCTTTTCTTCACAATAAATCATAGGAAATCGCGCGTAGTGTCTTCTTGAAAAATATGAAATGAAAAATTAGCTCCTCCACTCTACTTTCATCGTCCAGCATATAAATAAATGTGGCAAATTAACACAAAGACCCGAAACACGTCTTTTTTTTCCTACTGCGCGTCTGCTCTCGCTAATGGACCTTGGCACTCGCGGACCTGGCGCGAAACTAGAGCGCACGGCCGAATTCAACGTTGCTTCACATTACATAAGCCTAGGCTTGCAAGATGGCTTAATGTGCATAATTTGGTGTGCGGCGAGAAGGATTTGTCCGATAATTGATTAACTGAACACAAGTAAATTCCGCGAGAAACAGTTACGTAATCATGAGTGGTCTATTTTTATTGCTGTATTTCAGTTTGAAGTCGCCCAAGGACGCAAACATCTCTTTGGAATTTCAAGACGGAAACCAGTTGTATCCTCCGATGAATTTGATGAATAAACCTATTTTATTCCGAAATTGTTGGTATTTTATTATAGTTATCTGCGAGTATGATGTGACGCGCACAAAAAGAGGGTTCCCATAAAGTCAGGCTTTGCACAGGCTTGGATGCCTAGTATATGGCTGGTTGGGTAATATTATGCACAGAATTATGGGTAAAATAACTAAATGTAATGGATAAATCTAATCGATCAACCAATAATCACAACCAATTAACTGTTGGGAATTATCGGTAGAAGTGTAGAACACGACCCCATTTTGCAAATAAAGATACTACCCAAAATAAAATATACTACCGCATGGGAGAATACTACCCCTGCAATGTGCTACCCCGGAAAATATACTACCTCATTGTAGAATACTACCCCCGAACTTATTTTACATGACTACCCCCAACCTATTTTACATGACTGCCCACTTATTTAACATGACTACCCAACCTATTTTACATGACTACGCCAACTGACTACCCCACTTATGCTGGGAGTAGTATTTTGCAAAAATTTTCCGTTGGTAGTATTCTGCGGAAATAGGGGTAGTATTTTTCCAACTGATGGTAGTATTTTTCGAAAATATGGCAGTGTCGTAAAGTTTACCTGAGCGGACTATGTACTTGGCTACCCCCATTTTAGGGAATATGCTACCCTATTTAGGGATTTTACTACCCCATCACCTGCACTGAGAACCGAAGAGTTGCGCGCCGCACCATTTCGGGACACAAAATGCGCGCCGCAAAGAAATGAGAAACACAATGCGCGCCGAACAGAAATGGGGCGCAAATGCGGGCCGATCTGGTGCGGGAAACACTTGTCTTGTGTGCAAAACAGTTCAATGGCGAATGCTTTGTTGTCGTTGTGATGTATTATAGACATAGAAACAATGATTACAGCACGGCAAACCGGATGACCCGGGTGCCTTTTACTTAGCAAATTGTACAATAATAGATATAAAGAAATAACTGTCGAAGAGAGAAGCAAAAGCTACATGGTAGCTAGCGATCAAATCATTGAGTCTAATCAACTAACCCAGGGAAAAGCTATAGGCATATATGTTGTGATGACTAATGCGCGCGGAGAACTGTTGTAACACACAAAAGCTAAGTCAACAAACCAACCGAGGGAAAATTACATACATTGATTGTAGAAATGGAGAATAATTAATGGCTATTAAGATAGAAATAAAGTCACGGACAAGGTTCCGTGACATCTTGGTCCGGCGCGCAAGTTGCGCCCCGCACCATTTCCGCAACTTTTCCGCACCTTTTCGGCAACGTTTTTGTGAGCGCTCGGAGGATCAGCCGTAAGTGCAGTTGTTGGTTGTACTAATATTTTTCTGCAAGCACACGTCTCACATATGATGTGTGGTCGAGTGGTCTAGGGCGCTGTTTAGAGGAAGTATCTAACAAGAGTGTATTTTCGAATCCAACACGCTGCTTTCGTTTTGCAGTTGCTACTTTTCCCGCACCGTTTCCGCACCTTTCCGCAACGTTTTGGAGGTGTTTCCCGCAATAGTTTGGTTTGGGGGGTGTTTCCCGCACCAAAACGGCAACCAGAGATGGTGAAAAAACTTTTTCCGCGCGCATCAAATTCTTTTGCGGGAACTTTTTCCCCTAAACTGTTGCCGAGCGCAACTCTTGAGTTTCGTTGTGGGGTCGTTTTCGTAACTGGGGGTAGTATTTTTATGGGGTTTGCAAGTATCCTAAAATTCGGTATGATTCTGTCAATACTACCGTACTTCTGCCCGAAAACTGCATATATAATATGGGCAATTAAAAAAATATTCTCGTAAATAGTTAAATTTTCAGCATACTTGGACCCCATATTACATTTTTGGGGTAGTATTTAAGTGCAGAATATTTTTTCGAAAAAATACTACCCATTTGTTGTGGGGTAGTATATTCCCGATTTGGGTAGTATACTACACTGGGGGAGTATTCTACAATTTTACCGGAATTGTCTACACTTGAGTTGCTGATAAATAATACTCTAAGAATAAGAGATAATTTCTCATCATTGTTGAAAAGTGTTTCATTTCCAGGCGATTGTGTCCGATTGAAGAGGTAAGTGAAGAAAAAAAACATTTGAATTTTATTTTTTTACGCTTACACTATAACATGAAGACACCAAATAAAAAAAGGCAATTTTCTTTTCTCTAATTACTAATATAAATATGAATAGTATTTGAGGAAAATACTATTTCTCTTTTTTTACGCAAGGTAAAATTTGGTGTGTGCATTTATATAGCACAGCATAACTACCGTAGACTTTTAAGGTATTTAAATATTCACACTTCGCGCCTTGGCCATTCCCAGCCCCTATATGATTCGCAGCGCCGCTTCTTGGGTGGTCTATCTTTCCTCCGCGGGTGGGTGCGCCTTTCACCCTTCCTCGACTTTGGTTCTTGTGTGTTATGTTACCTTTCCTATTCTTTACTTTTGAATGATTTATTGTCGTTAAGTTTATGGTGCGTTCGAGACGGGAAAAAACGTGCGGATTTCCGGAAAAGTGCTGTTCGCGATGGAAACGCAAGAAACGTTAAAAGATAGTGCCAAAATGAGAGAATGTATCCTGCTTTTCAGCATAGCTGTTGGTACGAAGGCAAATGTTTTTCAGCGGCGTATTAATTGCTTGTGGGAAAACAAGAATGTCTGTTGTCTGTCATTTTGGCACTGTCTCTTAGCGTTTTTTTTTGCGTTTCATATGAATACTTTATTCAGTGTACACCGAAGTTCCCATCTCGAACAGCACCTTTCCGGAATTCCACTTGTTTTTCCGATCTCGAATGCGCCTTCAGCGTCTGTTTATCCATCCCTGTTTGTGTTCCTGCCTGCTTTTCAGACGCTCAGAAAACGAAAAAAAAACGGTTAATTTCTTCGTATTTCTATTTTCCTTCTTTTGCCTGGAAGCAGTTACTGTTTTCTATTTTTTCCGTGCATCTAAGAGGCGCCCTTCTCACTGTAGACATTTTCAATACATTTACGTTCGCTTTTTTGCATTCTTTGCAAATTTTTGACTCTCTAAGTCGCTCAGTTTTAAATTTTCTTACCGGATGTATAATCCACTGTTTACTTTTGGTCATTGCAGGTTTTTGACCTTGATATCGCCGAGCCCGTAGGGTAGGCCGACTTGCTGCTCCCGACGTCTGTGTGACTGGCCTGGCCTTTTGTGGTGATGCAAGCCGAATGACAACACAGGGTCGCTTCTGACAACAATACGCAAGTTTTCAGTATATTACTTTTGTTTTATTTTATGTTTGCTGCTAGGAATTTGCTCTGCGGCGAAAATACCATTTGATTTTCGTCCCTTTTTTACTTTTGTGATAATTGTGATAAAACAATGCCGCATTTCAAATCGGTTTCTGATGTGGTTTTCCTACGCATAATTTTCCAAGTTTATAGTAATAATAATAATAATACTAATTTATTGACACATATAACGTATATAAGTGCGCATCATGTAAAATGATGATGAGAATGTTGGCAAATTAAACCACTTATAACGATAAGATCGAGTTTCGTTTATAAGACAAAAGAGTAACAACTTGCTACAAATCAATTACCAATAAGTTTGATTGAGTGTTTCGCCATAGTTAAGATTTTGAATTTTCGTGGTTCGTGCATACCTCAGGAAACAAAACAATAACATAACACACACAAGAGTGAATTATTACAACATAAATGTATATACTACTACGGCATTCCTAAAACCAGTATCTGGTTTACTTTTACAACGCAATTCATTTACCACACGCTTAGTTACGACGTAGATTTCTATTCATGGGGAGTAGGACCGTAAGGGTAAATGAGAGGTACTATAGGAGGGAGAGAAATGTAACAAAGAAAGAGGCAGAATAAAGGGATATAGAGGCTCGAAACAATGAAATGGAGGCATGAGAGGGCGGGGGTAGGCAGAAGAGGGTATGGGCGTTAGGTAGTGGCTGAGGAAGGCAGCGAGGGAGATATGAAGAGAAGAGAGAGAGATAAGCGGAGAGGCGCGAGTGTTAGACGAGAGGGAGAGAAACGGATAAACCAGGGTTAGCAGCGGGAGAGAGACTTAGGGTAGCATGGAGCTAGAACTCAGTTCTCTGGTTGTGGTTTCGAAACAACACCCGGGTTTCTGAGTGTTATGGCCGGTGTCAGACGACTAGGGATAGCCAGCATTCTAAGGTCTAGACCTTCCGAATGCGCTTTCCCCGGAAGTCAAATGGTCCCCATTTTTGGTTGAGGGGTTTGGTTGTGCGATTCTCCGACTACGCGTAATTGCCACAGGATGTAAATGCCGAAGGGAGGCGCCTAGTTGGTGGTTGGCGAGCGGTTCGACCACTTTAGACTAGGTACTGGGCATCGGCTGTAGATAACCACCGGGGATAACACGATGAGTGTTATCACTGGACAAATTCCCAGCCGATAGCATAGTCGGAGAAACGCGCAGTCAAACCTTCTCAACCGAAAATGGGGTCCCGTTTGGTTTCTGGCGAAAGCGCATTTGGCGGTCTAGCCTCTGAGCGCTGAGTGTCCCTAGACTTCTGATATTGTCCCTAACGCTGAGAAATCCGCGTGTTGTTTCCCAGCTGCCACCTGAGTCTTGAGTTCCAACTCTTTGCTATCTCAACATGCGATGATTTGTGATAGAATGCGGGCAGGGGGGCGTGGGAGAACCTGTGCGAGAGAAGAAAAACGTTATTTAGACGAATGTAACGAAATTAGCATTTTTTCTGGACTGAACAGTATTGCCAATTAATCTCACATATTGTTCGTTCTTTTGTCCTTTCTCGTCAGTATTCGGGGCATATGAGAAGTAGAAATGGTTTACGCTGCTGGGTTTATGTATTATTTGATTATGAGGGACGGCATACTGCTTTTACACCGTTTAGATAGTCGGTCCAATCGTCGACCCGCAGATCCTCTTCAACTGGTTTGTGAGGAGTGAGGAGTACCGAAGAACGATTTTTTTGGAATTTTTTCAGCGACGGTGACCGTCGCGTTACTCTGGAATCGAACACAATTCAGCCGTTGTAAGACCCTATCGTCTTCGGATGTTAGGCGATTGACCATCATTATTGTATAACTTGTATCTTCTATGTTGTGTGTTCCTGTAGAGAATCTGAGAGTGTAGTCGTGTTTGTCAACTTGGGAACTTTTCGGCTATGTGTGATATTACGATTTTCATTTAAAGGTCGATGTCTAATGTCAATTGTCTTTTAGGAGAGGAGTCTCTCTCTGACTATGCTTCCTGGTGGGAACGAACGTGGATCTACTACCGACTGACTGTTTGTTCTCCGACGTCAGACGGTTACAGTTTCTGCTCAACCCATCAGCATGTCCAACTATGGCCATTGCCGAGCTTCTATAGCGGTATGTTTGTTTGATGTGGTTCAACTTTTAGACTTATCTGATTTAGGAAGGAATATCATTCAAGTCCGCGTTTTGAAGAGTTTTAAATCCCGTGAGGTGCCCTTGCAGTGACACTCAGCAGATGTTTATGTCAGGGGCCAGTTTGCGTGCTTTTTTGTTATTGTTTCAAAAGGGTTTGAGATCTGTCTGTCTTGTGAAACTAACTAAAATTTACTATCCCTCAACTGTTAGGCATTGCTCGAGCGGCGTGTGTCTACATACACAGTTTGCGCAAGTAATTTCATTAGAAACACCCATCTTTGTGTGCTGCGAAACGGTCCTGTGGGATTCGTAACTGGTCCATTAACCTGGAGTATCCTAAAGGGGTTGTACCGTTTTTTTCCTCGCCGCTCTCATAATAAATTGTTCCAGGGCTCGCTCTCGACTACACATGTGACTGCGATCATCGTTTCGGAGTGGTGCGTCGTCAGAGTCACGAGGCTTCAGTACTTGTTTAATCGCTATTTGTGCAACTTCCCACCATAAAGTTTACCGGGGAAGTTGCCGTTTAGCGATCCTTGTTGTTTCGTGTGGCTTATCATTTGAATTGTGTGTTTTGAACGCTCAACCATGTTTTGGTGATTTCTTGACTGTGTTGGTGATTTCGCCGATTGATAGAATTTATGTTCACACACCCTTTAATCCTAATGGGGGAATCACTGTTCATGTTCATTCACCCTTCAATTATGAATTGTTACACTTTGTGTTTGGGTTTCTCACGTGGAATTTGGAGTTTCATTGAGGGGATGTGTGGTTCCTTGGGAGGTTTACTTCCTCATGAGTGCGGGTCGATTTCCCAAGTTGATGTTCGTTGGGCATGAAAGCCTTAGGGCGCGTTCGGGATTGCGAAAAGAAATCAAAAAAGTAGTTCGGGATGGCCGGTCGGAAATGTAAATCTTTTCCACAGTACACACAGCCCGTGGGCACAGAGGCATTCAAATTGTCTCCAAATAGTTCTGTATATCTTATTATATAAAGGAGAAGAGTTTGTCACGGGTTTGTTTTTATGTGCACAACGAAATCTCTTCATAAAGAAAATTCTTCGAGAGAAAGGACATACAAAATCGTTGCCGCTGGCGAGAATCGAACCCACAGCAGCACACAACCTTTAGATTCACAGCCCAACGCTCTACCGGTTGAGCTATGCTAGCTTATCATACGGATAACAATCTGCTCTACATAAGCAACTTCAATGGCAAATTTGCATGGTACCATTAGTCGAATGGAAATCCGGATCATATTATACGTTTCCCCAATCATAAATGACTTTGTAGACGTGTGAACGTTTTAAATAGGGGAACAATCGGCCGAAGGCCGATTCCTCCAGTCGGAGAAGAGCCCGTAGGGCTCTTCGAACGGCTGGTTAAATATAAGTGGTCTCTGTGCCCACGGGCTATATGTACTGTGGAAAAGATTTACATTTCCGACCGGCCATCCCGAACTACTTTTTTGATTTCTTTTCTTTCTTTTCGCAATCCCGAACGCGCCCTGAACGGGTACTTTTCCATTCTCCTATCCGGGTCATAAAACAAGTAGAAATTACCGTACATTAACAAAATGCACTAAACTACAGTAATTTGCACAATTATAATTTGCTTATTTGTTCGTCAACCACCCACTTCAACTTTTGTGTTTTGACTGTTCTTCTTTCAACTTTATCGGTTCCTTTTACGCTGCCGTGATAGCTGGCCGAGCGGCGTGCGGTTTGCTTTCCTTTCCAAACTTTGTGTCGACAAGTTTTCAATTGTATGTATGGCAGGATTTGGCATCGTCATTATGAACACGCAATATATCAGCGAGCCAATGACCACCGGCAAGGTGAGGTTTTCTCATATAAGGTTTCTCATTTTCTCGCGATTTTTAGCAGTAATTTGTCCATCATAACACATTTGTTACTTGTGTATACCGAGCTTGTATTAAAAACCACGATAACAATTCTGTTGCTGGTGTAGATATTCACTTTATGTAGTTACTTAAAAGACAGCACGAGAAGCGAGACACAGCTGGCTATGCGACAGGAGACGTAGCCCGGTATTCCGAATCCTTAATGGGTCAGGCGGTAACCAGTTTTTTTCTGGTTATCATAGTATTCCGGTTCTACATATGTCTTTAAAGGTTAAATGGTTAAAGCTATGACTGTTCTTAGGGCCCGAAGGGGACCCTGCAGTCCACTCTGTTACTGCAGTAGTGCGCGCCAGAGTGAGGCCATCTTTGATTACGGAATGGGTGGGCAGCCCTGATCCAAGGAACCTCCCTAAGTTTCCACCTGGTACCATTTTTACCACCCATCATGGTGTTTTAGTAAAACGGTGCACTAAGAAACCAGCTCCAGCCATCCAGCTCCAAATTTACGCACGGAATTTATACCCTGCGAGAGTTGTTGTTACGCTGGCGATGCAATTATTACAGCAGGCATGGCATAATTTCTAGGTTCTCTTGCACACAACCGCCGGTATCATCGAAGTTGAGCTGTGGTGTACAGAGTGCCCTAAGACATGCAGAAATTTCATACAGTTATGTTTGGAAGGTAAGTTCTTTGCAAATTACATAAGTAATGATTCTAACGAGGAACATATTTGAAGACGCTTCTCTGGTTTTTCGTGTGTCACTTTACTTTGTTACCAATTCGTGATCAAAGTCTCCAAATCCGTCCTCAGCCGGTCACTACAACTACAACCAAGTTTTTCTTTTCTCTGGCCAATTATTCCCCTTTCATATGAATATGGATTAAATGCAACCGGTTTATAAATGTTTCTTCCAATTAGTTTCTTTCATCACTTATTTCAGGTTATTATGACGGCACGATTTTCCACCGATTGGTTAAAAACTTCATTCTACAAGGAGGAGATCCGTCGGGAACCGGGCAAGGCGGAGAAAGTATTTACGGAACACGGTTTGAGGTATTACTCATGTGCTTAATCATTTGAATGTTTTGCCTCTTGTCATCTGTAGCCTGTAGATATTTTGTGCGAAAGAACCTTGACATTTTGAGAGTTCAGATGAATAGCTAGTTGAAATTGAACTGGACACAAAAATGTAGAGAGAGAAAAACGTTCATAAAACTGTCTCTTTTATCGATGACTTGTCCGTAGTATTTCAGGATGAATTCCATCCACGGCTGCGTTTCACACGATGTGGCCTTCTTGGAATGGCAAATTCTGGCATGAACGCTAATGGAAGTCAGTTTTTCTTCACTATCGGAAATGAACTGTCACGCGACCTCGATGATAAACAGACACTTTTTGGCAAGGTGAGAGGATACGATACGATTCTCGTTATCTTTGGCGCATAGTATTATCTGTAACTTGGTCTAGAGGTGGTCCGGTATCCTTATTGTTAGGCAATAGGCAATAGCTCGAAAATAGCCGCGGATAAGCAAACCGAGCAAATGCGAAAACCAAGCTCAGCCATTTATGCCGAGCCTTACTTGCAGAAATTAGACAGCCGTTTCGGCACTCAAGTACAATAGTACCGCCGTTTCTTCTTTTCCATACCTAGGAACTTTTTGTGTTTTGTATTTGATTGCTGTATTTTTAGATTACGGGACCGACCATTTTCAACTTGCTGAAAATGACAACTTGTGATGTTGATGTAAACGGCCGACCTCTTAGTATTCATAAAATAACAGGCACGGAAATCCTCACGAACCCATTTGATGATATTGTGCCGAGGTGTGTTTTTTGTCGATGTCGATATGTTTTTGTTGACTTTATTGATAGTTGATGATGGTTCCGAATACGGTAGGTAGGTACTAGGTACACACAGCCGACACAGCGACACGGCCATAGAATAATTTGCTAAATATTTGAATATTTAAAAATGCCACTTTTAGTTAATTTAAAGCTATAATTTTGGGCAAATGCACCACTCGCCGAATTTGTATTGGATACGAATGTCTTTTCTTATATAAGACCTACATATGTCTAGGCGCAAACTGCGCAATATATTGCTCATAGGAAGCATTCCTTTCGCTGCGAAAGAATGCTTCCTATGAGCAATCTTCCTTCATATGAGAAAACAGACGGCTATCGCCGCCTGAGGCTACATCAAATGTTATGTAAACGATATTTCGACGTGCGCATATTTATGTGGAACACCTGTAATAACTGCCTCGCCTGATAAGCAGCTTTAATTAATAATGTTACCGTTCCGTTTCGGTTTGGTTTGTAGTAAGTAGAATTTGCCAAAATTTATTTCGTAGCATATTCAAAACTGGAAAAATATTCAGGAGACGGGAGAAAAACTTGGAACAACTTTCGTTTGGGGATGAAACAGAAATTGAAGAATCTGGCCTTATCGCTACTAACGAAGTATGTGGTAGTTGTTTTATATTTTCGTTGTGCTATCCATATTCCTTGTTCAGAATGTTCCGCATTATTCTTCTGTACATTTATGGTTACAACGTTTAGACAATTGTTTTTAGAGCTGAGAACCAATTTCGCGGATTAATATGTTGATCCATTTTCAGACGCTTCCAGTTGAAAAGTGCGCGCACGACGTACTGAACGAGAACGATGAGAAATTGAGGAAACCAGTTGCACATTCAAGAGATAAGATGAGTGCTTATGAGCCGGTTCGTTTTCACTTAATTTTTGGGCGCTTTTATTTTTCATTGATGAATCCATCGTTGGGTTGTTGCACTAATTTGCGTGACGTATTTCAATGTTATCCCGGTTGGGTGCTCGTGACTCTGTGAATTTTTCATTTTATGCTTCCTGCTTCCTGCGAGTTCCTTAGACAAACTTAGTATTGTTCGTCGTTGATTGAATAGCAAACTGACATTTTACAGTACAGTACATTAAAACTGCAGGTGAATGATGAGAACTCAAATGTAAGTTTGGCAGCAGTCCCGACTATACAACCAGCACAATTTTGGGCGGCAACAACCTGTCAGCAACCATTGAATTCAATTGCCTCGCAGCTGCTTAACGTAAAGGACTCACTCAGGTTCCAGTTCCAAGTGAGTTTCAATTTTCAATCAACTGAATAATGAAGCATATTTTTGAGAATAGAGTTGTATTTATAGTTTTTCTTCTTCATAAAGGTGCATCAACAAGAGATGACATTATCTCGCAAGGAATTACCCAGTAGTAAATAAATTATTAGTGGAATAGCCCCCCGCACTCCGCAGTCCCTATTTCCATTCCGCGGTCAGATGGGCAGATCATTCTGGTTAGTTCTTACTACAGCAACGTCCGCATCTGAAAAGTGTTTTTCTTCTCATGGGGAAAACGGAAGCTAACGTGATCATTATTCACTGTTCTCTTAGATTATTCCTTAAATTTTAGAATGTCGGGAACTCGAACGCGTGTTTGACAGCCATCTCGCCTGCACAAACACCCCAATTTTGGGCGGCAACGGCCATCCCACAACCAAGCAGTGCACTCGCCTCGCAGCTACTTACCGTAAATAACACAAGCTGGTTGCAAGTGAGTAATAAAGTATAGTCTTTACTTTGGTTGTCTGCTGCCCCTACGGTAAAGGAACATCATATGTGCTCCAATTTAGAAACCATGTGTAAAATACAATTTTTCATCTAGACTGAAATGGTCAACCACAGTAAGACTCTAGAAAATATAGTTGCAGTAAGACTCTGTTTCTTAAAATTGGCTAGTGAGCAAATGAGCAATGCTCGGGTTTCGTTCTTTCTTGCTCATCCGTTTGTTTCTGGTTTAGGTAGATGTGTGCCGAGAGTTCAGGCGTGGAGAGTGTCTCCGCTCAGATCAAGAATGCAAGTTCGCCCACCCGCCCCCGCATGTGCTCGAGCAATACGGTCGTGTCACTGCATGTTACGACTTTTTCAAAACGGTATGATACCAATTCAAGGAGTTCTTTAGTCCAAAAACAGGTCCAGAAAATGTGTGAAAGAAATAATTATTGATCATTTTTCCCACGGTTTATAATCGCGCATTCATAGAATATAAAGCCAAAAAAACTGGATTTCTTTTTTATTTTACCGGTGGTCCCTTTCGAGGCTCAAGGTTTATGCTTGCAGAACCATTGTGCTCGTGAAGGGACTAATTGCAAATACCTCCACCCGCCCCAACACATCAAGAATGAGTTGCTGCTAAATGGACGCACCAACCTGGCAGCCAGGAATCTCTGGTCCCGCCAGCTAATTGCTCCTCCGCTCATCAACAACCCGATCCCACAGCTCATGTTAAGTTGATCTATCTATTTTATTCGAACTCTTACTAGTTACTAGTTATTCTTCTTTTTATGTATTTAGGGCACCGCATACGTCGTGTCTAAATTTATAAGTATACAAATTCATTATTCATGTCCCGTTTAAAGTGCAATTCAATATTATTTAATTGCAGTTTTGCGATTGCAAAATTGAAAAAAGTCTCTAAATGGTATTGTTTAATATAATTTATTACGCACAAAGACACTCAAAGAAAGCAATGTAACGTGCAGTTTGTGTTATAAAATACACATACTAAATCAATAAAACATAATAGTGGTAGTAAAATATGCCACAACACGCAAATTCGAAGTAAATCAAAAGGAGTTTGTAACGTTTTGTTCAATCATAAGGGAAGTTCTATGGACAAATGAATGTTTCCGAACATTTCTTGATGCCCTATTAATAACAATCCTAGAACTACCTCTACGAGAAGAATAGTTGCACGATCTAAATTTAAACATACGTTGTAAAGGTAAACCGCATTTACCAGCTAGTATTTTCCTAAGCATTCTGGCATCTGCTCTCTTTCTACGATTCTCTAACATATCTAATTTGAGAAGCTCATTTCTAGTTTCACTACTTGGTGTATCCATAAATCCAACTAAATGAGATCTCATAAACACACGCTTCGTAAACATACGCTGGATTCTTTCTAGAGCCAGTTTATCCCTTTTCTTGTAGGGATTGAATACTACACTCCCGGACTCCAGAATAGATCTAACGTATAAAGTGTATGCAAGAACGAGAACGTTGGCTTTTCTAGTTTTGTTTATTTGCGGTCATGACAAAGACACCACCAATCTACAGTTAGCATTTTTAGTGTAATCGGACATCGGACTGTGCGAGATGTAGACATTGACTTAACACAGTTGATGCATATACTTAGAAAATTAGATCGGTCATCATAGGAATTGTGTCCAATATTAATGGACGATTTTCAGGTCCAGCAGCCGACTCTTCCGACTGGTTTGATGCCACTCTTGCCCTACCCCGTCTACCCAGGACTTGTCTACTCGCGGCTTATCGGAGGTCTTTATCGCCCGGCGGTAGGTACCCTCACGCAATCCGTGTCATGCTTATATCTTCCTGTTCATCCCAGGTCTACTTGCTTGAAGCTAAGTAAAACAGTTTGTTCGGGTGTAGCTTTGTGCGCTGCCATTTCCGTATTTGAAATTCCCTCAAAAGTTTTCTCTGTATATATGGCACATACATGGTAGGGTAGAGCTAAAAAAGACTGCAACTGTTTGCAGGTTCTAAGCGGTCTTGGCCAGCTCACACATCTCAGTCACTTATATGGGCAGTCGCTGACACATCCTCAGGTGTCGCTGGGTGCGAGCCTGCTACCATCTCCTGCCACATTACCCCTTCTCCAGTCTCGTAAGCGCCCTATGGACGAAGTGGTATGTTTCAGCGACCTCGAACCGTTTAAGGGCTAGGGCATTAAGTGCACTTTTTCTCAGAAGTAATTGGGGTGAAGTATAGAATTTTATCCTATGCGAATAAGACACACGTATGCGTGCGTTTCCTTACAGCCCATTGGTTTGGTGTTTGGGATATTTGGCTATCATTCATTAATTTCGAAAATTCCCAATTGTAAGAGATGATATGCCGGTAGGTTACTGTAGTGTACTTTATAGGTATTTGCCTTTAAAAATTTTTTTTTAGAGCAATGGCTTTACTGTGAAGGGAGACATGTCGAGCGAGAAGCGCGCGAAGTTGTATTAGAGAAGTTGGAAAAGCTTGAACAACTAACTGTGGATTGTCTTTGTACCGTAATTATTAGTGTTCCGCAATTTACTTCCATAAATTTCTATTTGGAAATATTGTAAAGGCGCGTTAACTATGCTGTTATTTACAGGCCTACTTTTTAATTTTAATACAAATTAAATACGATTTTTAAACTGTTTTTAGTCAGTTTCTCTTTTGCTTATGACGTCACCGGGCTACATTATTTGATCCGGTGATGTGACTGTAATTCCTCGTATTCTCTTTTTTTTCATTGCGGTCATAGTTTTAGAATTGTGCAAGAAAGTCCTCATTTTGTGCAATGCATGTTACCCTCTTCTGTTTTATTGCACTTAAAATATCTTGTAAATTCAGTTAGAACTTTTATATAGAATACAATTACAATAGTTTTAAAATGTTATTTTTATTTGTTACTTGCTTGCCGGAAAGGTTGGAGACCATTTATCATTTTATTTAGCTCTTGAAATTTGCTTTATTTCGAATCGCTATTTCCCGTTGTTATTTTTTATTATGGTTATGAGCCGGTTGTTTGTTGTTTTGTTGTATAAAAATTGTTTTTGTTTCACTGGTTGGTGCGACCTGCACACTTACAATGCAATGCTGTGCGGTAAAAGTATGCACTGAAGGCGATATATTTGATTCGCGACACACAAGCTGAATTGTTGGTTTTTGTAACCATTTTTAATGTAAGCTCTTACCCTACTGTCGAAGTACCGCTACCCGCGCAAATAATTTCTTGATTATTTACTACATAAAAGCTGTAAGAGAAAACCAAAACATTAGTTTGTTGTTGATCCTGTTGGTACAAACATATTTGTTTCTTTCACCACTGTACAAGGGCATGTTGAAAACTATCAAGGGGCGTCTGAGAACACAACCAGTGCTCGAAAATAATGCACCCAATTTGGTATCAGTGCTGGCAGGATCAATATTATCTGCGGCATACTGTAATCCATACTATACTCCCAGGGTCTAACTATGGCTAACATGTTTCTCCAACTATTGTTTTCTCATTCACGTTTACTGTATGTATGGTACAATGTTATTGTGTGCAATTAACGTTTGCGACTGTGACGGCTTGTATGCACAAAATTCCCAACAAACGAAGTTTCATAAAATAAAACAATCAACATTACACACCTACAACGAGGATAAAAACAACAGTAACAACAAGAAATAACAACAAGGCCAACGGAATAACAAGAGGAAATGGTAGTCAACCATTTCAATGAAAAAATAACAAAGTAGCGATAGTAAAACATAGTCTAGAGACTAATACACAAGACAGTCTAGAGAGTGGGGCCAAAATTTCAACATTACAGAAAACCTATCCAGAATCAGAGCCTAAGAATTGACGAAACAAAAGCTGACATGATTACGATGCCGCAAAAGCTAAAATGCATGGTTACGATGCCAAAATTGTCTATTCATACCAACATTCAACGTGACATGGTTTCGATTACCAGCCTAAAATCTTCTATTGAATTACTATAAAACCAGCTGAAAATAATGCGCAAACAAAAAAAACAATAAAGCCAATGGTCGTTTTTTTTCAACAGCTGAAAGTGAAATCTTTGCGGTATAAGTATAAGCCGAAAGCGAACGCAATGTCTGAAGTAGAACTGCTGCAGCATCCCAACCCAACCGTAACTTGTTGACTACGCACTACGTTATGAATTGTTTTGTGAAAGTAATATATTCGGCGGCAATTTTAATTCCAAATCTATACCGTAGCCTTAAAGGGACAGGCCCATCAAAATAAACCTATATTTACGATACGTTCATAATGACTATCAAGCATTTTTATTACAATATATACAAACTAAATTTCACCATTATTCGGCCTAGACAACTTTTTTCCAATGCGCTCAACGCATATGTATACCATACATAAAACTGCAGATTTCAAAGCTATATATGCAAATTTTAATCGCATTATAATTTCACGATAAATTTGCATTGACGACAAGGATATTTGCGGCTTTACGGCTGAGCGCATCGGAAAAAAGTTTCCCATGGCAAATAAATGTGCAATTTAGTTTGTATACATTGTAATAAAAATACTTGATAGTCACTATGAACGTATACGTATCGTAAATATAGGTTTACTTTGATGGGCCTGTCCCTTTAAATTACGTTGGGAATGTCTATCTTCTGACAGCACACAGAAAGCGTGGTTGCGGAAAAAAAAACTAACTGGGATACTGGGAGAACGTCGTAAAACTAATCATTACATAAGAAATAAGTCAGACGCTAGGTTAGTTGTTCAACCGTCTTCTGGAGAATCTAGAATTTTCTAATCAAGTTTAGGGCGCTTCTCGTTGGGCTCCGATTCCTCACCAATGCGTGCAGCAACCTAGAAAATATTTCTTGCACTACACCAGTAAACCTCACGAACCCTAACAATACGCACCTTTTCTCTATAAGGTATCCATCCCCTTACCGTTAATCGCATACAACTATTAATTTCACAAAAATCAGTTATTCACAGGCTCTAACACTATGCTGGCTCTCGAAAGGGTCCAGTATATGTTTACTAAGCGTATTTTTACGAGATCTCACTTGCTTAAGTATAATGAAACACCCTCTAGTAATGAAAGAAATGTTGCCTTATTTAAACTTGGATTCACTAGTAGATCGAAGGAAGAGTGCTGATGCTAAAATGCTCCGGAAAATATTGGCCGGCAAGTGTGGAATACACTTACAAAAATTTTTACAAGTTTCGAGTTTCTATCGCACGTAGAGGTACTACGTTCCTGGGGCGCAGCGCACCGCGTAGCCAGCCGCGCAAATTGGAGTGCACGCGCAGCCAGCCGCGCAAATTGGAGTGCACGCGTAGCCAGCCGCGCAAATTGGAGTGCGAGCGTAGCCAGCCGCGTACCGCGCAGAGGGACCCCGGCCAGCCGCGTAGTTTGCAAACTACGCGTCTGGGTACGCGGTGCCTCGGGGCTCCGGTCCTCAACCGCGCAGCGCACCCCCAGCCAACCGCGCACCCAGCCGCGCAATTTCGAAGTATCTGCTGTCACCACCCAATGTTTCTTTTCGATTATTAGACATGCGCTTTGTGGCCTAGTGGTCTAAGGCGCTGGCTCCAGAATATAATGAGTGAATTTCGTAGGTTAGATTCCTGTTCGGTGCATTTATTTTGCGGATGTGGTCTGTCTTTTTATTTTAGCCTTGGAGGGCTAACCGCGCAGGGGGGCACCCGGCAGCCGCGCAGGGGGGCACCGGCCAGCCGCGCAGGGGGGCACCGGCCAGCCGCGCAGGGGGGCACCGGCCAGCCGCGCAGGGGGCACCGGCCAGCCGCGCAGGGGGGCACCGGCCAGCCGCGCAGGGGGGCACCGGCCAGCCGCGTAGGGGGGCACCGGCCAACCGCGAAGGGGGGCAAAAAGAAGGGGCGAGCGCCCCTGGCTGGGGGTGCGCTGCGCGGTTGGAGACCAGAGTAGATCAAAGGTCATTATTTCCAGAGTAATTAAAATGGCACGCAGACACTCTTTTTGAAACGCATCTCAACTATCAGCATTCTTATGCAGTTATGCTAAAAGGGGTCTATTGGGGTCTATTTTTTATTCAAATTTATGCTCATTTGCATATGAAGCATAGGAAAGCAGCGAGTACTTGATGCGTTTCAAAAACCGGCCGGTATTTCGCTTTAATGATTGAGAGCAATCCGACAATATTTCATTCGTAGCCTTCAGTTATGATCTCCTGTATATTGTTGTACTTCTTTTTTGTTCGCTTTTTATGTCTTTGTGTATTTTATCGACAAACCGTGCGTGCGTGTACATTTTTGTGTGCGTAATAAATATTATATTAACTGATCTCTCACGAAATTAAAGCGAAATACAGACAACATATGCAAATGAACACAAATTAGAATAAAAAATCAGCTAAATTCGAGCAAATCAGCATACATACGTAAGAATTCAGATGTCCGCGATGCGTTTCAAAAACCGGCCGGTATTTCGCTTTAATACACCAGCCAATCTACCTCTTTCTTCGGCACTGCATTAGAGAGATCCCTCAGATTGGGCCTGTCGTAGTAATCACTCAGGAATGCAGCATCCATATCTTCACGCATACTATTCACGTAGGCTTCCGCTTCGGCTAAATCAGTGCACCATAAATGGATATGCAATTCTAAAATTCGCGCTGTAGCCGCTTGCGCAAACAAGTACAGTAGTCTGGCTCGTCACGCCGCAGCACAGTCAGACGCGTTTTTGGCGCCGCGAGAGCTTAGTTTTGATTTTGACCCAATAAAAATAATAAAATAGTATGTGCCGTTTGCTAAATCCTTTTCAATAGATTCCTGAGATTACAAAAAGGGTAAAATAAAATAATTAATAAAATTAAACCGCAAACTAACCATACGCCTCCGGTGTGTCATTTTCCTTGACTTCACGCATCATTTCTTCAAGCTCGTCAGCCATTTCATCCTCAAATAATTATTATTATTGCATAAATGAACAGATTAAATAGATTGAATTAAACAAAATAAATGTGTATTTACAAACTCTAGATGATTAGAGCTATCCTACAAGAAAAAGTATAAGAAGAAAAATAAACTCACAACATTGGGTTCATTCATATGTCCGGCTGCAGCTGCAATACGTTCGTCCAGCTAAAATTAAGTAAATACGTGAATAAGTAAATACGTTCTTCGTACTAAACGGTCGGGCAATCAAAAAAAGACACTGCTAATTATGCATTTTAAGTAAGAAACACACGAGAGCAGCATTACGTAACAGCCAGCTCGCGGAAGTACTCCTTTTTAGCCCGACAGAAAAGATGATGATCTTCTGTAGCCACTCAACGTCACGCGTGTGTGTGTGTGTGTGTGTGTGTGTGTGGGGTGTGGTGGGGTGTGTGTGGGTGTGTGGTGTGTGTGTGGTGTGGGTGTGGTGGTTGTGGGTGTGTTGTGTGTGCTGTGTGTGTGGTAGGTGTGTGGTGCTAGGTGTGTGTGTGTGTTGTGTGTTGGTGTGGGTGTGTGTGTGTGTGTGTGTGTGTGTGTGTGTTGTTGTGTGTGTGTGCTAGGTGTGTGTGTGTGTGCTAGGTGTGTGTGTGCTAGGTGTGTGTGTGTGTGTGTGTGTGTGTGTGCTAGGTGTGAGTTCTGTGCGCGCAGGAACGATCCGTCCAAATCAACCCACCCATCTGTCCTTTGCTTCCAACATTCTCCGTTCCTCCAATGCCTTCACATAGTCCTCCTGAGCCTTCTTATAAACATCCCAAGTCACCCAAATCTCTTCATCATCCTCCTCTCTCGCTTCGTAGACATTGGGGATGGGAGCCACCTTAATTTAGATCATAAATAGAAAAAAAGCTTGCCTGGGTCCCCCACTCTCCCCAAAACAGGTTAACCATCGTGATGAACCGTGATGGGTTTATCACAGCTGCGACTCATTTTTATAGATGAGCGAGAGAAAAATCAACTTGTAAGTCTACAATAATACGCGATATTTAGTTTTTTTTTTTAAAGTATTTTTGCTCTTAGTAATTTTGTCACTTCTCCGCGACAAAATTCAGCGCAGACCCTCTGAAATAGAGGATCGCACAGCTGCCTCTGCGTTAAACGGACCCCCCCCCCATCGAAATAAACATATATTTAGCATGATTTTATAATTTGCATAAAGGGGGATTATTATAATATATATGTACACTAAATTTCGGCTAGGCTTTATCCCGCTGAAATTTTTCGGGGTCGATATTCGGATAACTATACCGTACACTGAGAGCCGATGAGTTGCGCGCCGCACCATTTCGGGAAACAAAATGCGCGCCGCAAAGGAATGGGAAACAAAATGCGCGCCGAATAGAAATGGCGCGCAAAATGCGCGCCGATCCGGTGCGGGAAACACCTTTCTTGGTTCGGCGCGCAAGTTGCGCCCCGCACCATTTCCGCACCTTTTCGGCAACTTTTTTGAAAGCGCTCGGAGGATCTGCCGTAACTGCATTTGATGTACCTATATTTTTCCACAAGCACACGTCTCACATGTGTTGTGTAGCCGAGTGGTCTAAGGCGCTGTTTAGAGAAAGTATCTAACAAGAGTGTAGGTTCGAATCCAACACGCTGCTTTCTTTTTGCAGTTGCTACTTTTCCCGCACCGTTTCCGCACCTTTTCGGCAACGGTTTGGAGGTGTTTCCCGCAACAGTTTGGGGGTGTTTCCCGCACCAAAACGGCAACCAAAGACGGTGAAAAAACTTTTGCGGCGCGCATCAAATTCTTTTGCGGGAAACACCCCCAAACTGTTGCCGCGCGCAACTCTTTAGTTTCGTTGTAGGCGCAAGACAATCGCACCCTTATTTCCTTACCGCATGTCCCGGGGGAATATGACTGTATAGACATATACTCTCCTGGGACACAGCAAGAACCAGTTACCCTCGGCCTCGGGTCACACGGTAAAGAAATAAGGGTGCAATTGTTTTGTGCCTACGGTATAGTTATCCGAATATCGAACACAAAAAATTTCAGCGGGATAAAGTCTAGCCGAAATTTAGTGTACATATATAATAAATCCCATTTATACAAATTATAAAAACATGCTAAATAGGTTTATTTTGATGGACCCGTTCCTAAAGGCGATAATAATAAAGAATTGGGTGGTTTAATAAGATTTTGAAGCTAGATGAAGCTTGAAGAAGGAGGATGAAAAAAATACACTGTGCATAAATACTATATATATATATATATATATATATATATATATATATATATAATATAATAGTACATGATAAATCAATAAGTTCATGTGTATATTGAAAAGAACTCTTACCGCATGATGCACATCCACCTGATGCTGATCATCTTGAGGACAATCGATACTATCTTCATTCTCTGAGAAACACTCTTCATCCTCGAGCTAGAATCAAGCGACTAATTTTACAAATACTTTAATTGAGTCACAATGGTAGACAATAAAAATCGAGCAGAGATCTCTGTCCGTCTGCAATTTTTGTAGCAACAGTGGAGCAAACGTAAAAATGAAGTTCGTCTGTTCGTCATATATGTCGGTTTGGCGAGGCTGATGTAGCATAATCATAAGAATACGTATTAGCTTTTCTACGGTGTATAACATACTGTGTCATACAGTCGCTTGGCTAGCCCACCATTCATTGGTAAATTACGGTAAAACTGTAGAATGCTAGTCCAGTGTAGTATACTACCCAAGGGACTAAACTACCTCACAACAAAGGGGTAGTGCTTTTCCGAAAAAAAATTGTGCGCAACTACTACCCCAAAAATGTAAAAATACTAACCCCCCCACCGTTACGAATAAACAATCATAATAAAACCGTCGAATTTATGGTACGCACCTGCTCAGTTGAATTCTTGCCGACAGACGAGCCAGTCAAGTGTAAATCCGGCTCAGAACATGTATTTTCAGCCTAAACGGCACTGCTTCAGATGGCGTTAAATAAGCATAAAAATGGCAGTGTTTTGTTTGTTAACATATAAGGCAACTTACAAAGTCGTCCAGATAACTGTACCTTGCGGGATGATTTATCGCTAGGATCTATTTCTCTCTTGTTGCATGATGTTTTCGTTCCCTCCAACTTCTTGGAATTCGTGTCATTTTTACTGTAAAACATAAAATGTATCCTACATGTCTACCAAATATGCCGTAGAGGACTCATATGCAATGGAATGGAATACAATGAAATAATCTCTTTCTAGACTTACTTATACTCCCTCCAAATCTCTTCATATTTCAAAGGAGAATCGAAAAACGCTTTCTTCAAATGCTGCTGGAGTTTACCTAAATGGACCTGGACTCCTGCATTTCCAATAATCTATGTATGTATACAACCTGTTTTTGGAAAATAATGAATGACGCATCAAACGTAGTTGTCATTCACAGGTGTCGAGGATCAGGTATCAGACCACGTTCAAAATATCTATATTTTCCACGTGGCGCTGGGATTATCTTCGAAATATACAAACCGATTGTTTGACTCTGTATCCTGACTCTGTACACCCTTTGGAAGAACATTACAGGAACTTCAGTTGTCGGCGTAATCTGCAATCTGTGCACGTGGGCAACAGGGCAACATCTGGCCTCTTGTATGTAGATCTCTGTATTTCATTGGATGGGTAAGCAAGTAAGAACTATGGTCATAGTAAACAAAGTCGGCTTATAAGCAAACTTTTTAGGAATAATGTTTCTAACACAACGAAAGATTAAACAAATTGCTTGAAATGGACCCGACGGTGGGCACATTTAGGGATTTAGAAAAAACAATTGAATTAGTTTATTTAGTCGGGTTGACGAAAATAAGCGTTACTATTTCTAATTTTTTTTTAATATTTGATGATCTGGTGTTAATCACGCAATAAGTGCGCATATTTTACTAAGACATGAACAAGCACTAGAAACAATGAAAAATCCCTTACAGACTTTTTCTCGCCATACCTTGATGCGGTTCTTAGGTCTGAATAGAATAAGATTGACCCTGACCCTGCAGAACAGTTCAGGCTCAGTGATTTTTTTCATTCACACAGAGTAGTCACACCTAAAGCCAAAACTAGTCGACAGTTACCTCGTTGGGAAAAAGTTTTCTCGCAATGCGGACACTCATGCCTAATCCCACGATGAACAGCATCCCTGAAAGAAAAGTTAGAGTAAGAATAGTAATTGAACACCACATTTATCGTGGAAACAAGTAGAATGTTTTAGGTAGGTGTTTTTGGATCTTCTGCGCGACGTGAGTCATAATCTACAGTCAGTGTGTACTACTGATTAATTATTCTATAAAAAAAAGAAGCGACGGCACACTTCGGGTATTGACATCTTCGGATTATTATCATATGGAGCGTAATATATGTCAGTCAAGTCTATTTCCTTAATCACCTTATAAGATTTATATACCCAATGAGTATCTTATTCGATTTAGACCACTTAGACCCACATTGCAGCAAACATTGTGAACAGCATAATATCGACAAAAATTTATAATATTACATTTATTCGTTGTTAGTGGCCTTATATCCATCCTCAAAACTTGCGCGATACTTTGTTGACGTAATATGGTAATATTACGTTGAGTGAATGACTCCGTCAAAAAGGTAAGTGCTGGGATTTTGTCAAGTAGAAGATACCTACATGTGTTCCGAAACTTTATGCATTGACGAGAACCTCTTCCCACAAATATCACATTGATACGGATGTTTGCTGCTCTGGTGAATCTTCAAGTGCGTGCTGAGATTAGCTAAAACGAGAAGTAAATAAAAGCCAAGAAAGCCTGAACAGAAAACAACAGTTCACGTTCACACTCTCAAGTGTCTTCTCATTCGCACAAAGCAGTCACACCTGAAATGGTCGGTGGTTACCTCGTTGGGAAAACGTTTTCTCGCAATACGGACACTCATGTCTAATCCCACGATGAACAGAATCCCTGAAAGAAAAGGTAGAGTGCACTGTACACACTACGGAATTTGACATCTTCGCACTATCTTCTTATTATATAAAGGAGAAGAGTTTGTCACGGGTTTGTTTTTATGTGCACAACGAAAGCTGTCCATAAAGAAAACTCTTCGATCGAAAGAGCATACAAAACCTTTGCCGCTGGCGAGATTTGAACCCACAGCAGCGCACAACCTCTCGATTCATAGTCAAACGCTCTACCTGTTGAGCTATGCTAGCTTATCACAATCATAGTCCTCTGCCCTACATACAGTACAGTACTTCAATGGCAAATTTGCATGGTAGCGTTAGGCGAGTGGAGATCCAAACTGATTATTATACGTTTCCACAATCAGAGACGTGTGAATGTGTGGGAGGAGAAAGAGACGAGAGTTAACTTTTAACATTGTAGCAATTCTTTTTTAACTCGGGAAACAATCGGCCGAAGGCTGATTCCTCCAGTCGGAGAAGAGCCCGTAGGACTCTCCGAACGGCTGGTTATCATATAAGAGTGCAATACATGTCAAAATTATTTCCTCAACCACCATATTAGATATATGCCCAAAGTGTATCTTATTTAGGTTTAGACGATTTAGAATAGACCCCCATTTGCAGAAAACATTGTGAACAGCATAATATCGACAAAGTGAAGAATTCACCTAGAACTCGGTTTTTGGGTTGTATTTCCGACCCGTTTTTTGCATGTTGCCTACATGCCCATTTCAAATGACCCCTATTTTTGATGATTCCATCTGATTCTCCATGCTAAATGTAGTAGAATGCAATATTTTTCTAATTCTCAAGCGCAAAATTCACACACTATTCAGCAATTTCCCACGGCCAGTCACACCCAACTATTTATCGCAGTTGACACGCCCATTCGCGCTGATTGGCAAATATCGCAATTGCCACGCCCAGTGGAACACATTGCCCAATTAGCACGAAGGGGCGTGCCAACTGCAATGGATAGTTGGTTGGGTATGACTGGTTGTGGTAAATTGTTGAATATTGCGTGACTTTTGCGCTTGAAAATTAGAAAAATGTCGTAACAGTTTTTCCCCGGCAAACGTTCGGCTAGGTACCGTGACAGAATCAATTTTCCGCTTTAAGGTCATTGCAGTATTGGAAATTTTTATAATCGTAGGAATGTTCTTCATCCTTTTAACAATTATTATGTAGAGCGAGAGAGAGAATGCTAATGGACGGATATAAACCGTAAAAACGTATTTTGACGTTGCTGACTACGGTACCTGGCCAAACTATCTGCCGGGGAATAACTCCGTGGGTTCTAGGTACAAGGAAATGCGGTTTTCACAGAAATTTCTGAAACTCCGGACATTCTGTGCAGGTAAACATTTTTCTCGTGGGCCTCTCCTTTTAAAGCATTTAGACTGGGTGCGCGAGCATAAGTGTCCGTTATAAAATGAGTCATTACTCATTTATTTTGTTCTGATTCAGTATAATTCACTTATTATCCATGATGTATCTTCTTTTTGCGTTCAGAGTGTGCTAAACTCGCCAAAAAACCCTTAGTAAACGAGGCCGCCATTCACGCAGATAGCTTTCAAGAAAACTTAAAATTTCAGTGATGAAACGTTACTTCAGCGTTTCAGATTTTGGCGTTAACTTACGATACTCTTTCCAGTCTTCCAAAACAATCGACAGTGCAAGTGAGTCTCTGAGAAAAGTTCAAAATATTCGAGAAAATTAGAAATTTGTGAACGAATATTTTTGATTGAATTATGCTAGGAATAATTTCCAGTAAGTCCTAAGATCGGCTCTCAAAAATAGAAAATAATTTGAGCATTGAATTACGCCTGATAAAAAATTACAAGAACAAGGACAGGCTCACGCGAGAAACATATTTCCAACTTTCCTTGCGCCATAAGTCCGCGATTTCAGAAACAACAATTGTGAAACCCGCTTTACATAAAACAAGACCTCGCAGTTTAACCAGCTATACTTGTCAGACGCAATTCTTGCTTTTTTGGGCACTGCAACATTAGAGGCCCATTGCTTATTGTAGGAATGATCAACTTTACAACATTTAGGGAAATATTTGCAAACTATGTAACCAAGCCAAGACGTATACACTTGTATGAGTATGCCCCAGTGAGTATGATCCAAGGAGCATTTTGCGCCCCATTTCTATTCGGCGCGCATTTTATGTCCCATTTCTTTGCGGCCCGCATTTTGTGTCCCGAAATGGTGCGGCGCGCAAGTCTCGGTTCTCAGTGTTTCCACTTTCCATTTACCCGCTTGCTAACCGACTAACCATGGCTCCTTATTTAGCGATATATATCATATCCATTACTTCCTCTTCAGATATTATTTGCCACACACTTCGATTAGTTACGCGGCACGCGGCACAGACAAAAACCATAAAAAATTGGGTAAATTTAAATGTTGAACGACAAGACAAGGTGCCAGCCAATTGGGAGAGGACTGCGCACAATAGCAGGGCACAAATATGAGAGTAGAACGAAGTGTCTTATCTCTTGCAACGCTACATTTCGGGGGGAAGAAATATGGGGATTTAAAGCAAAAAGCAGTTATGCCGTTCAGCTTTAAATTTTACACACGTGTATACTATTATTAAACCATGTAAGAAAATACCAAATTGTAGAATGTATTTGGTAGGACTGATGACGAAACTTGGCATGCAAGCCGCGTGAAAGCGGCGTACAAAAATGCATTTGGCAAAGTGGCGGGGTGCAAAAAATGCACTGGGAATAGGAATGGTTGCACGTCAATATCACGCCACTTGCACGCGGAAACCCCCAAGTCGAAATGGCGTGCAAACTGCACACCAGAACCCAACGGCATGCCACTTTTTTCCGCGACGCATGCAATTTTGTTAATCACGTTAAAGGGATAGGTTCACCTCGAATTGCACCTTTTTTATAATTTATATTGATAGTATGACCTATGGAGGTCAAAATGCGAGAATTGCAGTAAATTTCCTTTGCTCCCCGAAGTGGGAGAGCTTGCTCAAAAAGCTAAACTACCTCGAATTTATAAAACAATTGGAGTACCGCAGCCGTGGTAAGTGGGAAATAGCGCAGCAGGGGCGCAGGGCTGGGGACGCTAGAAGATACAGGACCCTTTTATCACCATCTGTCTATCACAACAATCTCTGCACATCCAACCCTGTCACGCTATTTCCCATTTAGCTAGGCCGCGGAACTCCAATTGTTTTATAAATTCAAGGTAGTTTAGCTTTTTGAGCAAGTTCTCCTACCTCGGGGCGAAAAGGTAATTTTATGTAATTTTCGCATTGTGAAGGTTTTCGGCAATACTATCAATAGAAAGCATTCAAAAAGGTGCAAATCCTAGTGAACATATCCCTTTAAAAGGTTGTCGCTTTTAAAGGGATAGGTTCTTCTCAAATCACCTCTCTTTTTATTGTTTTTATTAATAATAACACAAATATCATTCACAATGAAAACTAAATCAATCACAGAACAATAGGCCTCGCAGAAGAAGCTTCCTTTATTGGTATCTGGGTGATCGGAAGCTAAAATCTAAACGCAAAAACTTGTACCGTACAGAGATCGCGCGGGCCAATGGCAATTAGCCAAGGTACAAACTACACTCGGCAGGACATTATTTCGCACGGTGAATTATCATTTAATGGCTTGGCCGAGTGTAGTTTGTAACTTGGCTAATTGCCATTAGCCCGCTCGATCTGTGTACGGTATTAGTTTTTGCCTTTAGATTTTGGCTTCCGATCACCTAGCTTCCAATAAAGGAAGCTTCTTCTGCTAGGCGTATGGTTCTGTGATTGATTTAATTTTCATTGTGAATGATATTTGTGCTATTATTAATAAAAACAATAAAAAGAGAGGCGATTTGAGATGAGCCTATCCCTTTAAGTGTGCACTACGCTTTAAAAAACTGGGCATTTTCTTTATTTGCGAAAGAATATCTGGGAAATTAATAAAATTAAGCACAATAACCAATTTGCTGTATGCTGTAAGTTTTACCCCTTTACGGTAATCAATCGCAAATGGGGAGAAGCAGCGTAAAGCTCTCATTGTTAGACGCAAAGATCTCTGATGTTACCAAATGACACATATCTAGATAGCTCGCACAGCTACATGTTCAGGTCGAACGCGATACGGAAAACCGCGAGATCTTACTGTCAGTTGACCACCGCGTGTATAAAATTGGCGGACATGACACTGCCTAGAAAACAAGAGCTGTCACTGCTGCGCCGATTGTTTTCGATGTCAGGACCGTATATGTTGATGGTGGGCATACTGGACACATCCTCGACTCTATCGTAGAGCAGTGATTTGTGGAGGAGCAGAAAACTTACCTTGCTTACGGTAGCTAAACAGAGACATCCTACGATCCTACCGGTAGCGACCATGCACCATGCAGAGTGGAGGTTGCCAAACCGGTTGTTGCAACTCTACGTTGCAACTTGCAACTATAGAAATATAGAGAATTATCTGAGCATCCTGGCTTAGCTCTCGCTAGCGGCCCATAACGGCAGTACCTGTTATATAAACTGCCTACGGTCTGACAGAGCCGATAAGTCTGATCACGGTATACAGATCCGTCATAAACTGTGTGGTCATTGATAATTGGAGAGGCTAAAGGCGTCGTGTGGTGGTCGTCCGAATCCCCCGGCATAGAAAGGGAAGTAGCAGCGAGACCGGTCTGAGGACCTAAGGCCCAGAAGACCGACTCGTCAAACTCGTTCCCCGTTTCTTGACTCAATAAATAGATTCTGGCATCGTTGTTTCCATCGTTGAACCTAGTTCAAACACCGGTTGGACAGGCACAGGCGGGGCTTTGGGGTTATTTGGGCTGGCGTGGAGTCATCTATTATTTGTACAAGAATTCCCATGGATCGTTGCAGCTTTAGCCGGAAAAACAATACAGTAGAATCTTCGTTTTGGTGTAAAAAATTCAAGGAGGTAAGTTTAAAAAAAATCAGCTTTTGGGGCGACCGCGCTTTACAATTACAACATGGACAATTGATTTAATTTTTTATTGCACCCCTATTTTTATTACGGACCCTTTGTCACTGTTGGACTCCTAAAATCGAATAGAGCCTTGCGATTGTTGACGTTGTCCTGCTAAAATTTTTTATACACGATAAATAAATATCGTCGCAAGCTGCCAAAGAACATTGAATAACGCAATGCCACCATCAAAAATGTAAGTTTCTGGGACTTTGTCAGGTAGAAGAAACCTACGTATGTTTCGCAACGATATCCATTGTCGAGAACCCCTTCCCACAAATATCACATTGATACGGATGTTTGCTGCTCTGGTGAATCTTCAAGTGCGCATTGAGATGACCTAAAACGAGAAGTTAATAAATGTCAAGAAAGCACTGAACGAAAAAATAACAGTTTACACTCAGGGATCGTTTCATTCGCACAGAGCAGTCACACCTAAAATGGTCGACAGTTACCTCTTTGGGAAAACGTTTTCTCGCAATGCGGACACTCATGTCTAATCCCACGATGAACAGAATCCCTGAAAGAAAAGGTAGAGTGCATACTTAGGATTTTGACTTTTTGACATCTTCGCATTATTATCATACCAGCCGGATGAAGAGCCCTAACGGGCTCTTCGGAGGAATCGGCCTTCGGCCGATTGTTTCCCTCGTTAAGAAAATATATTTGAAAAAATAAGCAGAACTTTCGCTATTCTTACCTTCTAATTCTGCAAACTTGCTACTCACAGTGCCCGTATGTAGAGCGCAAAGATTCACAAAGATTCAGCATAAGGTACCATAGCTCAATAGAAGAGCGTTCGACTGTGAAGGAAGACTTAGGTGTGTTCACGGTGGGTTCAAACGAGATTGTTTTGCAAGTTGCCTATATGCCTTTAAAGGTAATATGTATCCACTTTTTGAAGTTAAGCTACACTAATAAAATGTATGCGTCCCACTCAGGAAAAAACAATCATTTTTTTCCAACTTTTCCAATAAGAAAATTAATTTGACAATCTACTTTTTCATAGTAATAACGTTTTTAGAGACATTTTTTTGAACAGCCTATCGGATGAAATACTGAGAGGGGGAAACATACTATGGCTATGGCCAATCGATCAGTGATATCAGTTCCTCCCATTTATCTACTTGTTGCGTAAGGCTGTGCGCAACCAATCCAAAACTTTCGGGTCAATTATCGATCTATTGACTACTATTAGAGTTGATATAGAGGGTAAGTTCAGGGGGAGGGGCTAGTTATGTGGGGAAACCACCTGGGTTTTCCCCGCCAGGTAGCATTGTGCCCACGTGGGCTGGAGTATAGCGCATCGCTTAGATAGCTCGAATAAGAGAAGTGGAAAGCGCTGACGTTTCCAATGGTCACACGGTCATAGTTCACCACATAAACCAGTGTGCTACATCTAAATGTACAAGAAGTAAAATTTGATAGCGGGATATTCAGTAAACTACAAAAGACTGTTTCTTGCGCAGCCTAGTCAGCAAAGTAAGAAGCAACAAACCCAAATGTTCAACCTTTACCTGAAACTGGTTGTCCTTTCTCCCTTTTACGTGAAAGGGAGCAAAGGACAACTAGCTTCGAACTTTTGGGTGAAATCCGTCAACGTCACCCAGTCTATTATTCACAACGAAATTCATTAACGGTCTGAGTCTGCGTTTGTGTTAGTGACATAGAAGAAGAAAACATACGTCATAAAAAGTATTCAGTTTTTGAGTTTCGCTCTGTTGTGCGACAGGTGCGCCAATCAATGCTAAACTTTGACTGCGCGCCGCGGGAGTGTGGCGGGTGCGCGGCGAAGGTTTTAGAGGGTCGCCACAGTCGAATGGCGAACCCTCTTCCGCGCGCAGCTTTCGCCAGGTCATCGCCCAGCTTTCGCCGCGGTTTCGCCCAGTCTTCGCCAGAATAGAAAAATCGGCCGTGAAATGTCCGTACTACCCATTCAAAATAAAATAAAGGGAACAAATAATACTCCAAATTCAGACAAAATAATCAATCTTTACTTCAATTCACAAGCAAAACAACACAGTACACGGAAAAAAGCGAGAAATGACAAACTAACTCAACTAACGAAACGAAATTATATAAGAAACCTAACGAAATGACAAAGTAACTTAATGAAAAAAACTTAAAGTAATTTGTGATTTATCACTAGTTACAGGAATGCTAATGCTAGGAAATGACCCCGCTACTTATAGGAATACTAACGCTAGTAACGGAAATAATCTCTACGTAATAATAACATTATAAAAAGTATTAACGAACTTAAAAAGTAGGTATAAGAATAAATCCACTCTATTTTCCTTCAGTTTATAAAATAAATTCATAACCGAGGAACTAGAAATATAGATGTAGGTTGTAGGAGATGCCCCTAAGAATACGGATGCAAAATGTTAATTTGCTAGGCTACACACGATATACATACAACACATTCAGCGGACCCCTGTATATGCTTTTAGTTCTAGAAACGTTCTAGATGATTTTAGTTCTATACGAGATGCCTGAGCCTGAGGGTAACAAAATAACATAATTTTGGGGAGGATTTGTCCTTACTGATGATTATTGAGCGTCAATGAAGGAACGACGTTCGCACATTGTCCAGTATTCCGAATAGTCTTCCTTTTGTTTGGGCCAGAACAGTTCCCATGTGGGCATAACATCCGATACACCTCCTAAAAAACCGATTCAAATATACACTCTGCATTCTAAAAGACTCTAACATACGGAAGTTTATTATTAATCCCCCTAAATAACTAGTATTAAGATTGAGTACAGGATAGCCAAATCTCAAAAAAGCACCCTACACGATAAACAAAAACAAATGAAAGCCGCAAGTTATGCATGTCATGTGTTTCAGTTACATAGCGTCGTAGTAGAAGCGTAATTTTCCTCTAGGTGAAAATCAGCAAATATAAGACTAATAAGAGAAGTGAAAATTAATTGTGATAAACTTAAAGGGAATGTCAAGCCGGTTTTGCATGTTGGGCTCAAAAAAACCTTATTTTTTGTAGGTAAGGAAAGTGAAAATAAAAATAAACAAAAACTTTTGGATAAAAAGAAAAACAATTTCAAACCCTCCAAAAAATGCCTTCACTATGGGATTTCGGTTGTTTTGCTTCACGTGTTGGTTTTTCTGAAGCGAGAACAGTGCGGACGCACCCGCCAGGGGCGCTCGCCCCTTCTTTTTGCCCCCTACGCGGCTGGCCGGTGCCCCCTACGCGGCTGGCCGGTGCCCCCTGCGCGGCTGGCCGGTGCCCCCCTGCGCGGCTGGCCGTGCCCCCCCTGCGCGGCTGGCCGGTGCCCCCCTGCGCGGCTGGCCGGTGCCCCCCTGCGCGGCTGGCCGGTGCCCCCCTGCGCGGTTAGCCCTCCAAGGCAAAAATAAAAAGACAGACCAAATTTCCGCAAAAGAACTGCGCCGATGAGGAATCGAACCTACGAAATTCACTAATTATGTTCTGGAGCCAGCGCCTTAGACCATTCGGTCCAATAATCGAAAAGAAATATTTGGTGGAGAGCGGATAGAGTCGAAATTGCGCGGCTGGGTGCGCGGTTGGCTGGGGGAACTACGCGGTGGCCGGGGCCCCTCTGCGCGGTACGCGGCTGGCTACGCGTGCACTCGCATTTGCGCGGCTGGCTACGCGTGCACTCCAATTTGCGCGGCTGGGTGCGGAACGTAGGACTGCGGCGCAGCCCTATTATTGATTCCGACTTCGGCGCAACCATATTATTGAACCAGATGGAGGTTTTGCCCACGTTTATGACAAAATTTGAAATATTTTAATCTTCGGCCATTTTTATGGGTATACTGTACAATGAGAGCAGATGAGCTGCGCGCCGCACCATTTCGGGAAACACAATGCGCGCCGCAAAGAAATGGGA
The DNA here is from genome assembly GCA_036852015.1 of Pelodera strongyloides. NCBI lineage: Eukaryota > Metazoa > Nematoda > Chromadorea > Rhabditida > Rhabditidae > Pelodera > Pelodera strongyloides. The sequence continues at coordinate 224,214 of JAANDG010000148.1, read as the reverse complement.
AACAAAATGCGCGCCGAATAGAAATGGGGCGCAAAATGCGCGCAGTTCCTTTGCGGGAAACACTTTTCTTGGTTCGGCGCGCAAGTTGCGCCCCGCACCATTTCCGCACCTTTTCGGCAACGTTTTTGAAAGCGCTCGGAGGCTCTGCCGTAAGTGCAGTTGCTGTACTAATATTTTTCCGCAGGCACAGGTCTCACATGTGTTGCGTGGCCGAGTGGTCTAAGGCGCTGTTTAGAGAAAGTGTCTAACAAGACTGTTAGGTTCGAATGCAACCAACACGCTGCTTTCTTTTTGCGGTTGCTACTTTTCCCGCACCGTTTCCGCACCATTTCGGCAACGCTTTGGGGGTGTTTCCCGCACCAGTTTGGGGGCGTTTCCCGCACCAAAACGGCAACCGGAGCCGTTGAAAAAACTTTTGCGGCGCGCATCAAATTCTTTTGCGGGAAACACCCCCAAACTGTTGCCGCGCGCAACTCTTGAGTTTCGTTGTATTGTGCGCCGTTCGAGATTTACTTAATCTGCACCAGGAGATGCCTTTCTGCGCAGAATCCCCCTTGACATGCGCCCTTTTTAACGGGCGCAATTACCGGTGGGTACTTACTTACACGTGTGTGTTTTTATTTCCTGAGTTGATGAAGACCTTCCCGCAAATTTCGCACTTCACAGAAGAAGACATATTCTTTTCTCTATCGAACTGCTGGACTTCACGCTGATCTAAAAAAAAAAAGTATTGGATTAGAAGCCAGCTGAATTGAGACTAGTAAACGATCTTGTTTCCCACTCTTGCCTTTATTTTTTTTTACAGACTTTTCACTTCGACTATCGGGTTCTGTACTTCGGACATAAATTAGGAGTAGGTTCTACGCAGCAACCATCCCCGGCGGCTAATTGGCTTTGATCAAGTGCGGAGACTCTTGCAGTGCTATTTATAAAAAATGAAACCGAGAGCAGATATAAAATGATGAGTGTGATTAGAATTTGATTTTGTTGCGAGAAAGACGGTGTAATGGTCGGTGGATAATGTTAGGAATAGGGAGTAGTTTTTTTTTACATAGGTGAGGTATACAAGATACAAGCATTTACAAGGAACACTCCAATAATTTCCTAGAGACTTATTCACTACCAGCCTGACGCTTTAATTTAATAATTTAATTCGAAATACAAAGGTAAGTTGTATGAGGTAGGAGACGGTCCATAAGAGCTGGAGGCCGGATAGAAAGTTCGAATTAACTAAAGCTGTTTTAAATATCGACAGTGTGCCGCAAGATGCTATGAAGAATCAAACAATGGAAAGCTATCCACAACACAATGTGAATACTATGAGACTATGATTCACAGAAGTTGACGCAAAAGATTGAATGAACTTCGTAGGTGCAAGGCTGCACGGTAAAACTGTGGACTGTGCACTTGTTGAGTTGAATGAACATTGCATAAATTTCAAAATGATCAAATGGATGTCTGTGCGCGGCAATACTCTTTTCCACTGTCTTCCACCGTAGAACAAACCTCTACGTATATTATCTTTTACCGCAGAGCAAAACATTCGTCTTTTTTATTCGATTTTCATTAAATATAGGAAGATATAAAGAAAAATACAGTACAAGCGTACCAGTCTCAAGTTACAGAGAATGTAACTCAGGAACAGAAATCCCGGAGAATGGGATATACCGGATTACAGTAGAACAAAGAATAAGTGGCATAAATACCCTGCAGTGATATCCTACCCCAGGTGCAGGGTGCGGGGCACTGTATTACAGCCGTTATCCGGCCAACTGCATATACGCGCAGCTCAACGCTCTACATGAAGTATGTAGTAGTGCATATGCATAGCTATGAACCGTGTTCGTTGTTCTACTCTACGTCGGTACTCAACGCGAAACTCGGCTCCAGTGCCGCACCAGATTTGGGTGGGGGTGCCGCACCAAAAAAGCGGGGTGTGCCGCTAGATCTGCACCCCCCGCATAGTGCCGTACAGGTGCGTATCTGGTGCCGCTCTCCTTTTCCGTGCCGTACAGGTGCGGCACCCCGACCGAGTTTCCCCAGTGATCCCATACTTAGGTTTTTTTTCCTGCGTTAGTTTTTTTTCTAACTTGACACTAGGAACATGTAGGTCGTTCTAACTACAAAATGAGTAAGATAGATACGCAATAGCTTTAAACTCATGCATTTTTCGTAAGGGCTATAATGAGTAAACCGCAAATGACACAAAGTTCATTGAAATGATGAATTCAAGGGGATGGAAAGGCAAAAAATGGTAATTGGTCCTGTAACAAAATGGATGTCATTTTTTCAATTAGCTATAACGCTCGATTGAACAAGTTACAACGTTTCGACCATTGTCCACACGTCCACAGTGCGAAGCGCACTTATTGTTAGAAAAAAAGAGAGCAGCGGTATGCCAAAAGAACAAAGAGCAAATGGAGAGTCCTGAGACCACATGGGCTGGAGATTTAAATAAAAAAATATAATAATTAAGATAAAAAAAGCGAAACTATTATATATGAGAGCAATTCACTAATGATTCTTTGGGTTACTTGGCCATAGGCCGTGTCGCAGCATAGCGGGACGTTACCTTTTTTTGGAAACAAAAATATTCTTACTAAAACGAGTACAGAGAACGATCGCAAGATAATGAAAAGAAATTGAAAATTAAATAAATGCGCCAACGCAGACAGCTCTTGGTAAGAGATAGAGAAGTAGAAAGACAATTGTACCGGTCCGAGAAAAATATAGGTGCAATACTTCCAGCACCGAGTTAGAGTTTCACTTGATACACCGTGTAGACGCTGCCGCTGCGCCAGGTAAAAGGGTCAAACAGCCGCTGGCGGCGAACAATATCTTTACAAAATACTACCCCGTTCTAGTGGGGTAGTGATATTATATTCAATTGTTGCCGTTGATGGGTAGTGTAACGATATTCAATTGGCGGGGTAGTATTTTGTAATTTTTCCCACGGGATAGTAAAGGTCACTGGGTGGTGGTAATATTTTGTAAAACGGGGTAGTAGTTTCACAAATTTCACATGTATGGAGTCGGTGTACTTCAAGATTACCTGGGTTTGAAGATCACATCACTACCTCACCATCTGAATATACTACCCTACCAATGAAGAACACTAGCTAGCCCATTTTTTACAATTTACTACCCCCTTGTCTGGGGTGATAAAAATGTCAAAAGGAGCAGTGTTCTTGTGTTTTTCAATGGGAGGGGTAGTATTTTTCATGTTACCAAATGCTACCACCATGCATCTGGAAGAATATATTTCATATTCGGGTAGCATTCTTCAGTGGGGTAGGGCGTAGTATTCTTCAATTTTACTAAAAAATTGGCGCAGATAGTATTTTCACGAATTTCACATGTATGAGGCGGGGTAGTGTAGGTTCACATGTAATGTAATGGTGACGGTCGTGCTGGACCGAGGACCGGAGGACCGTCAGCAGTCCGAAAACTTCTGAGAAAAAGTTCTTTATAAACAAGTATAAGAGAGCCCGAACAGTCCGAACCAAGGAACTCAACTTACACCTTTGGGCCTCGGTAACACATTTTGTAGGTATTCTTCGGAAAGACGGAAGGTCTATTTTTCAAAGATTTGCTCACTACTCACGCATTACATAACTCAAACTCAAATGTGGCTGCGAAAAAAGGTTTTGCATAATGGAAAATAGAGTAAGTTATTAGCAAATGAAGATCCACAACTAAATACAGTAGTCAGAACTCAGAACAGACAGAACAGAACCCAACAAATAACGAAAAGGGGGTTTCTGGGGGTGCAATCAGTTCAAAAAACAATTGGTTATCTCAACATTGATAAAAACCAATACCAAGACGCATTTTTGCGGCATTTTCAAGCTCAACTGCGGCTCATCTTTGAGGGTCATCTTTTGCGAAGTTCCCTAATTGGCATATTGTACAAAGCCACGTTTGAGTTATCCGGGAGATTTATCACAGAGCAATTGGGAAAAATTTTTTATGTGGGTTTAAGAGGGTGACAGAGAGAGGAACAGAAAGCAATAGAGAGGAGAAGAAATACTCAGTATTATGTTAGCATTTTAAACAAACTGATTGCGAACAAAAATTGTAACAAAATGGGCGACATAAAAAAGTAGTTGTGAGAAGGCGGACAAGTTTGTGCCAAGCACCATGATACTTTCAATTCGTCCAGGAATGTCTAGAAAAAGTCTAACAATAAGTAGTGGTAACACAACACAGTGGAATGGGACAAAAAATTTGGGATGATGGCGGGGGGCGGATATGCGATGCATGCATGCAATAGTGCATTTATCCCGTCTGACCCTATTTTTGCGTCATCCGTCTGATCAACTCATACGGTAGCGAACTGTTGTTTATGTTTGATAGATATCAATAGGAACTTTCTAAACCTGAGGGACCATTTGGTAGCGGTTCCCTGGCTTTTTTTGTAGTTTAACCAATTTGGAAATCACTTGGCGTCGATGTCGTGACAAAGTTTCTCCATAAACCGTCCTCACCTGGGCACCAGGTCACAAATCAGTCACAAAACCAAACACTTTTTTTGCTATCCACTTGGTGACCGGCCAACAGTTTTTCTTTGTTTTTGGAATTATTACGTTTAATGATTTATGTTCCGGTTTCCTGGGCAAAAATAAACACACCTTAGTCATTAATATTTATACAAGTTTGACTTTTCAGAAGTTTTAGTAATTTTGACTGTATACTGCATACCGAAAAAACATTTTCGCATGCCAACCAAACGCATGGGGAATTTTTCGCACTCGCGTGGGGAATTGGGCAACTTTCTACACATTAAAATATTGCTCAAATACCGTACCAACAGCCGGCCTACAGACGCCCAGCGCTACGGTTATACATACAGAGCAAACTTGCCTGCACAATGTCGCCAGTACCGCGTCTATACAAGAGTTTTCCTCGAAAGTTTTTCTTTGTAGAAAGGTTTGCAGATATTATTTCAGTTTAAGCTGAAGTAAAGAGGGAAAACCCTTTATCTTTATTGTTATGTGTCACAGATCGATTTGATATGGCCAGTTATCCCTGCGGGTGAAGTTTCAGCCAGATCCCCTGATCGGGGCACCCCTTCAAAAACGTAAGTAGGGTACCCCCAAAGATAATAGTATGTGTCAGCACCGTCTTCTTATTGTTGTACTTTTATAGATGGAAGAAACAGGGGACGTGTCCCATTTGATAACGCCTGCATTTTGTAGATAACCGACCCGAGTTAGAACACACACAGATGTCACCCCATTACCCGAGCCCGAATTCTTCGGAATTGTCCTTTTGTTTCGTCGTTGAACGCAGCGAATTGTTTTGCGCGTGTGCTGTATGTGCTGTCTGAAGAATTTTTTTAATATTCATTTGTTTCAGGAAATTCTATATTGTCATGAGCACCCAATACATCAACGAGCCAGTTACCACCGGCAAGGTGACTTTTTCTATACCAGACTCCCAAATGATGCGACCTTGTTGTATTACAATTAATAAACTAGTAATTAATAAACTCATTTATAATTAATAAACTAGTACTATAGTACTAGTACTACTATTGTACTGTAGTACTACTAGTACTACAATACAATCTCATTTATAATTAATAAACTAGTACTACAGAACTACTTGGGGCAGACTCAATGTGAGGGAGATGGAGATGTTCTTACTGCATGTGGGCGCATTCGGGATGCTGAGATGCTCTTTCCGAAAGGAAAACATACATCCGACTAATGCGTGGAGAAAGCAAAAAAAATACACTATGAATTAGCATGCAAAACGTGATAAGCCATTCGTTTACATGCAAATTCATACGGTATTTTGTGCGCTCCATGCATTAGTTAGAACCCTTCGGACATGTCCATCCCGAACGACAAAATTGCATGGTGTCCTTTCGGAAAGAGCATCCAGAACGCGCCCTGAGCGAGGAAATATTAGCCAATGTTCAATTTTTAGGTTCTCCTACGCACAACTGCGGGCGACATCGAAGTTGAACTTTGGTGTAAGGAATGCCCAAAAACCTGTAAAAATTTCATCCAGTTATGCATGGAAGGTAAGACATGTTTAAGGATTCGCAGTACTCCTAAGTAATTTTAAGGTTGCGAAACAATACCCCTGTTTATTCTTTTGAAGCATGCTTTCCCATCAAAATACTAAACACAATAAATACTAAACATAATCCAAACCGTACATCTGACGCCCTTAGTATAGCTCCAAAATGTCCCAGTATGATGCTTGTCCTTTGGAAATCTTACCAACTGTTGCGTTTAAAAATTTACCAAAATTTCGTACTATTGTCTACTATATTTCAGGTTATTACGATGGCACGATTTTCCATCGATTGGTTAAAAACTTCATTTTGCAAGGAGGGGATCCATCGGGAACCGGACAGGGCGGCGAGAGCATTTATGGAAAACCGTTCAAGGTATTGTTCGTAAAATTCATCATTTAAATTACTCATGTTTTCTCTTTTTTGTTAGCTCAGGTGCAGCTATTTTTCGAGGATCTTAGCAGTTTGAACTTTGAACCAGTGACTGTCTTACAATATAATCTAATTTTACGTTTCCTCAAATTAATGAACTGTTGGTGTTCCAACTTGCTTTGCTAAATGCAGCAATTCAAGAATCCGAATCGCGGCGATAACTTAAATACCACGTCGAACTGCTGTGTTTCACGTCGAACTAGCTCGTCTCGTTGAATATTAGACTATGAAGTTATTTTATTTTCGTCTTTGTTGTAGGGCCCGCTTTCATGGCACGGCAGAACTGATAATTCATTAGCATCGCATCGCTAAAATGCGATTATGTATATTGCGGAAGAACTTAAAAATAAATGTGTATTATCAGTATCGGGCGGGTGCGAAATGAATTACAAATATCGCGTATGACCCCGGATTCATGCACTAGCATCGAGCTGGTGCTCCCTGCTTTTCTTTTACTGCATTCAATTTGGGATGGAGTTATGTTATTGTTATTGTAGGATGAATTTCATCAACGACTGCGTTTCACACGGCGTGGTCTTCTCGGTATGGCAAATGCTGGTCGAGACGACAACGGAAGTCAGTTTTTCTTCACTATTGGAAGTGAACCGGCACGAGATCTGGATAAGAAACACACGGTTTTCGGCAAGGTGAGCTGAGCCTCTTTTTGTTCAATATTTTTCTTGATTGGGAAATACAGTGTATTTGGTCGTTTTCCATATGGTTATAAGGTCGCAATTCTTAAAGCGAAATGCTAGTCCCTTTGGAAAATTTGCATATGATAAGCAAATCCTATGTATCCTATGTTAATTTTGTACGATTGCCGTGGACGATCTTACAAAATTAGCATAGGATACATAGGATTGCTCATCATATGCAAATTTTCCAAAGAGGCTAGCATTTCGCTTTAAGGGCGCGTTCGGGATTGCGAAAAGAAAGAAAAAAAATCAAAAAAGTAGTTCGGGATGGCCGGTCGGAAATGTAAATCTTTTCCACAGTACACATAGCCCGTGGGCAGAGAGACCACTTATATTTAGATATGCAGAACTATTTGGAGACAATGCCTTGAATGCCTCTGTGCCCACGGGCTATGAGTACTGTGGAAAAGATTTACATTTCCGACCGGCCATCCCGAACTACTTTTTTGATTTCTTTTCTTTCTTTTCGCAATCCCGAACGCGCCCTCACGCTGGTGTTTTTCCAGATAACAGGACCAACCGTTTTCAACATGCTCAAGATGACGGAGTGCGACGTTGATGCAAATGATCGTCCGATCAGTATTCATAAAATAACAAGCACGGAAGTCCTTACGAACCCATTTGACGATATTGTACCAAGGTATGGTGTTATTTTTTTATACGTTTGTTTATGCTGTCAAATAAGTCAGAATTGGGGTGGAGATGAAAATTTAAAAAAAAGTTGGCATGCAGTGACAGTCAGCTTAGTGTATCTTCCTGTAGATTCACACTATTTTAATCAGGGCATCGGTCATGCAGTTCTGATAATTTTTTTGTACCACCTTCGGAACTAATATTCTAATCGGGGTGTGGACCTGGATCCAATGATTCCTTCAAATTTTGCAGTATTCTAATTCAGTATCAGGGGGTGAGGAGGTTCGCCGGTGGGTTTAAGCTGTGGGTGTAATTAAAATGGGTTTTTAAAGAATTTCTCTCATTATGTGGGTACTACCAATGCTAATTTATGCAGAAAACGAGAGAAGAAAGTGAAGGGCAGAAAAGATGAGGAAAAGCCGCGGGAAACAAAGAAACTGAATCTTCTCTCCTTTGGAGACGAGGCAGAGGAAGATGAGGCTGATTTCATCGCTGTTAATAAGGTAACCAGAGTTTTCAAGCAAGATTTGTGGCCATTTGATAGTTTCTGGGATTCTATCATTTTGACTTGATAGTGCATTATGTACCCTATGTAGTGTTGTTTTTGTTTCTCCAAGTTGAGCGGTAAACAGTGTTTGTCCGTCAGTTTTCAGAAGCTGTCTTCAAAAGGGAAAAGCGCGCACGACGTACTGGATGATGAGAAATTGAGCAAACAGGTTGCAGTAACAAGAGATGAGATGGGCGATTATGAGCCGGTTCGTTTTGTTTCTGCTATTTTCTGTCCTTGGTGTTTTAGATAATTTTTATTTTATGTGCCGATCTCTGATCATGTTATAATTCAATCGCTGTGCTTCCCTTTCGTTGATGTAAACCCTTTATCGAACAGAGAAGAACTTATGTCGTATTAGTTCATGTTCATTCCGCATAAAAAGTAACTGTGCGGTTATTCTCTCTTTATGTTAGGTGTCTAAAGTCTGGACTACGAGTACGAGTACTAGATGGTGCATAGGTGCATTTTCGATTTTTTAAAACTTTTATTTAGGAAGAACAGGAAGATGACGCCGGCGCCGTGGACAGAATCAGAGAGAGGTTTATGAGAAAAAGGAAGGGCAACTCGAACCCGAACGTGGTGAGCTGAATACGATCGCTTGTTTATCATGTTTTGTTTGCTTTTTATCCTTGCTGCGAAACGTGCTCTAAACTTGTGTGTTCATATCGCATTGTACAACCTACACCAATTTCCATGCCCACACCACTTTTTATCTGCATTATACATAAGAATCAGAATTGCGCGCCCTACGTAGGCATAAAAGACTTGCCTCTTACTCTTTTTGTACCGTTTTAGGATTCAAAACCTGAAAAAGATATGGACCTGGAGGAGATGATCGATCTAGAGCGAAAACGAAAAGAAAAGGAGAGACTGTGAGTTTGTATTCTTGGTTGTTTTTATTTATATTTGTTTATTGGGTTGGTCGGCGTGGCTGGCTTTGTCTTCTTTTTGTGAAATCAGAGTTAGCCTTGCCTCGTTGAACTACAATCTACGGGTTACTTGATTTACTTCCCAGCGCTATGATTTGTGAGCTCATATTTTTGTTTAGTGAACAAATGGCGAGTGAATTGAAGAAAGTGCAAAAAGAGTATGTGAAGGCACTCAGAGGACCCAAACAGGCGCAAGAGGAGCAAGGTGGGCAAAGCAAAGCATTGTCTTCGCTTTTCGCATTATAGTGATGATAGCTATCATTAGTAAACTAGTTGTGATACTACTTTTACGGTATGCGGTATGACCAACTTTTTTTCCGACTATCCTATGCAATTATGTGCCTCCGCCATTGTCACGGCATTTTTATGTAATGCAAATTGCAATTAACTGTCTTATGCGTGTAGTGTGTTTCACAAACTACGTGCTATGCCACTTTAAGATTTTTGCTACGTTCGTTTATGTTCGTTTTTTTTTGGTACTATATCGTTTACGAATGCGTTTCAGAAGAAGAAACGTCAGATGTAATGAAAGAATACAAAGAGACTCGGCTAAAGTTCAAGTCGAAAACCAAGAAATTGTTGAGTAAAAGGGATGCTCAGAGAGAAAGTCAGGTATAACTAACTACATCTTGTTGATAAGTTGTGTAACTTTTATTTTATTATTTGTTTAATTTTGATGTCTATTTTCACATGAAAATTTCACAAAAAGAAGTTATGGTTCCTTCTACTAAGTTGTTCAAGTAAAGTCTAGCAAAATTTTCCTCTATTGTCGACAATGACACTTGATTAGTTTGTTGGGCTTGGGCATCCTTATCCTGTCAGTTATGATTTTAGAAGTTTAATCTGTTTTTAGACTGTTGTTCTTTCGGAGCGGTTCCGTCAAAAGCTTGAAATGGCCAACAAGGATGCTATTCTATTTGATAAGAAGGTTTTTTTTTTATGTTTTGTTGTTTTATGCCAGTCGGTTCATTTTTACTTTACCGGTATGTTTAGTAACGCCGGTAACCCATGTGTTCAGTAACGTGCGGCTTCAGTTTTCTGTATATATCATTCGCTGAACTGTTTGTCTGACGATACTGTGAAATTCCGAAGGGTGTAGTCTGTCTAGTCTAGCACTAGCTAGCACTTTGAATTATTTGAAGGAATCCATAATCCTTAGGTCGAGAATCTGCCCGCTCGCTTCGACTTGTCTGGTGAAAAGGAAGAAAATGTAGAAGCTAAGAATGAAAGTGAAGATTCCTCGTCTTCGACCAAACAAGAAGAGAAATTTGGAATTGATCTAGATGCAGAGGATATTCAAGGAACGAATTGGTCAGTTCTTGGATTTTTTTTACTAGATCGTCTTTTCTGTTATAGTAAGTCCCAAAAGTTTGCTTTCGTGTGGACCTTCATTATGTAAGTCGTTTATTGCGAATATATTCAAAAATTAAATGCTGTATTAACCATGAAAACAAGTAATTTTGTTGACACAATGCTTTTTTCAGCAACTATTTGCTCGCGATATTGCTACTCAGCGTTATGTCGTACATTGATGTTCTTGTTTAGGATGGCGAATCCCTTTGTGGCTGCTGATGTCGTAGATCCCAATGTAACCCGAGCAAAGGTATGTTTCGAAGTCTAGTAACATATTTCTGTGTCCTCCGACATATGTACTGCATGACCGGGGAATGTTTAATTGAAGTTCTGTAGTCAAGTTTTTTTTTGCTAGAATTGAAGATATGTAGTCAATATGATTTTTTTACTGCATAAAAACGTGATACGTGAAAATGTGGAGCATTGATTCCATTTTAGGATGCGAATTTACGTGAAGAAAGTGAAGATTGGTATGCGCTGGATGATCCACGACATCCATTGAATAAGAGGAAAAGGGCAGAAATTTGATTAATTTTATTGATTAATTTAATTGATTAAAGTCCCTGTGTGTCTCGATTTGTTGTTCCCTTTTTTAATGCAATACAGTATTTATGTGTAAGTTGAAGAGTAAGCCATATTCTCCACTCGTTCCCCAAGAATGAGACTTTGGGTTTTCTTTCCCGTTTATCCCGAGTAGAGGTCTTTTCTCTTCGTAGGGAGTAGTTCCGCGGCGGAACCGAGTGGTGAATATGGCTTCTGAAGTTTTCACCAAACCCTAATTTTGTGAATATACTGAACGTATGTTTGCCGTCAAGACTGTTTATGCGAACTGTCCATTTTGCTATTATTAATGCCGTAGTCTTGCTTTGCTAATTGTTCATTTAATACAGGCAAGCGTTCCAACATCCGATTTTATCTTATTGCGGGTCCTTGAATCATTATTTTTGATTTGTATACTGTTAAATATTGTGTTTTTTTTGTTACAGTAAACCATTTTTTCTGTTCTTATTTGCACAGCTTTTTTTGTAAAGCCGCGTTCGAGTTGGGAAAAAGTTGGTGGAATTCCGGAATTCCACCGTTCGAGATGGACGCGGAAAATAATTCTGGGAAAATTCTTTCTGTGAAAATAAGTGGCAGCAGTGTATGTGGCGGAGCGTTTGTGCGGAAATTTTTTATACACGTTCAGTTGCCAGGAAATCAGAAATCTGGTAAAAATTATTTGGAGTCCAAAACTCTGCTTTTTGGCCACTGATTTCTTTCGCTTTAGCCAATTAAATTTAAATAATGTGCAATTTATTATCTTTTGTGGAGAAATGGTTGGGTCCTCACGCATTTTGTTATGGGTTTGATGAAATTTTGTCCGACTAAAATGGTAGCAAGTTTTAAAATTGGTTCTCGTGGTCTCTATGGAGGTCGTTCGAGTTTTCTTCTCATTAGTTCCTGGTTCCTGGTCCTGGCATGAAGCTATGTGCTGCCCTCTGAGCAATGGTCGGTGTGGACAAAGCAAGACCACCCAACGAGATACCGTAGTCAGGAAACAAAAATACACTTTAAATGTATGACTGTATGATACGAAAAGCCATGTATCAGTCCTTCTCCGAGATACAGTAATCCCAAAATCCCAACTGGCAGGAGTTGATCGAATTCGTCACAACTTTCTGAGGTTTTCTTTCAAAATCTTACACGATATTTTTGCACGTTGAAAACTCTTCTCATATTTTGTTCTACAAAACATCGCGATGAAATTCTTGATTTGGAACCCTGCATAACTATACTTGGATTGCAGGTGATGTTTTTTTTAATTGAAAACAGAACACATACCAAAGTACGTTTATCCCCGAATCTGTTAGTTTTGACTTCAACATATGTATGCGATAGTAATACGTTAGTATGTACAAATGGAATGACTAGTCTCTTTATGGAATGTGTTCTAAACAGGAATATGCAAAGATTATATAATAAGATAAGCTCACTGAACACTGAAGCACCATCAAAAGTCAACTAGGAAAAGAGCACAAATCATTGTTTTGGGGGGGGGGGGGACTGGAGAAAGAAAAGGTACTGGAAACGGCGCAAACTAATAGCATAAACTAAGTTTTTATCGGCGCAGAGAAACAAAACATAGCACCAACATTGTGTTTATAGTTTCTATTCAGGAAATATTTCCTTGACTACACTATCCAGGAGAACGTAAGTGAGTTGCTTATTGAGTCGGGGATGCTGTAGTGCCTGGAGAAGACTGAGTATTCCCTTTCTAAATGACTTCCTTCCACTTGCTTTCCTCAGATGAGATGGAACATGATCCTCTATCCATTCTACGGTACGACGTTGAGCGAGCTCCCGTCGAAGAGACTTCTCCTGAAAACACACATTTATACGCTGATACTACATCACACATATTTTACACTACATTTTCTTGCGATAAAGGAGAACGCATATTTAAAAACACATTCCCTTTAGGGCCCACTGTTCGAATAATGATCAATTCTGGGTGACCTGGTGGAGATACGTCATGAGAACGTAAAATATAATTTACATAGAAAAAGTGTTATTTTTGAGTATACTATGTACTCTTGGCTCACTACACTATCAGAAAATTTAGTCGAGACAAAAAGAGACCTCGCAAACGAATTTCCAGATGAAAGCTATGAGAAATGATTGTAGAACCCTTACCTGCTCAGTGACAAATGTTCCATCGCTACAGAATAACGAGGATTCAATCAAGCGAACCAGCCGCACCACATAGGTATCTTGCAATGCATCACGAAGCAACTAAATTACAAATTTCAATAAATACAGTAAAATTGGAACATTGTGAGGTGAGGAAACGAAACATATGGTTACTAAATAACTTGCCAAGGTAATAAGGAACTAATAGAATAATTGGCCTCTTGGAACATCTGCGCAGGGATACTTCCCTGTACTGGAACTAATAGAATAATTGGCCTCTTGGAACATCTGCGCAGGGATACTTCCCTGTACAACTAACTAGTTGACCGTGGAAAATGATCCTTTTTGAAAAACTGATTTGTTACAACTTGAGTTACTGTGGTCAGTATAGAAAACTATAATACCTTATCAGTGGCCCACTTGACAGTCCTATCGATTGTATTCCTTGACAGAAGACTGACCGATGACAAAAGGGATAACAACCAGTGGGTGGATGTGCTCACCAAATGGGTTGACAATAATAGAAGCGAGTCGGTGAAGGAACTGAAGCAAAAAGACAATAACAGAGCGGAAACTCACCTAGAAGTTCATATAAAACTACATAACTTTCTTGTTCACTACAAAACAACACTAAATTTGTCAGAAGTTTTTCCAGTGAAATAGTGTTGAATAGAACCCCACCTGGTCCACAGTTCCGCGTTCTCCTCTGTTGCTTCCATACCTACTTTGCATGTCGGGAGATTATTCCCAAAGATTGGAGAGTAGAGGGAAAGGGGCGCATGGGTGCCTTCAGCAGAGAACGACGAGACACTGCTGCAATGGACGAAGAAACGGTTCACTTTCTCAATATGAAAACAAAGATAAATATAATACTGATATTGTAAAAAATTTCTTGAAAGAATGTATAAAAGTTGTGTATGAAATAGTCAAAGACTTCAAAATAATCGATGCACAAGTGTGAATATGAGTTATTACCATTACCCATGCATGCATTGTGGAAACAAACCAGCAAATGAAGAGAAGAAAGAGAAGAAATAAAACGTGCGTCACATTTCGTCAGTTCAGTCACCTACCATCACCGAGCTCATCAGAATACGCTGCACACCAAAGATCCCTTACCTCGACTCACTCGTGTCCCCTTTCTCCTTCACTGTTTCCCTCTTCTCTGGAGACGCCAGTGTTGTGGCCAACATTCCCAACAGAAATGGACGGAGATTCTGACCACGCTCTCGACTCAGCTTTCCTAGAAATCAACAGGAAAATGTCGTGTATAGAAGCTTGCAAACTCCGGTTTGTTTCGCACATGCTCACGAAGGCAAACCGAGAGGGCAGAAAAAACTACTGATAGAAGCAAAGACTGTTGGCGAACCTGGCATTTTCTTGACCACCTTCCATGGGTTGAGATCTGAGAGGAGAAGGCTGTCACGGAATTCCTCACTAGAACCGAGGAAAGCGAACAGGAGATCGGAACGACATAGCACCCGCTAAAACAAGATTGAATAATTAACTAACATTAACGGAATACTTCCAAACTCGTAGCACATCAAACAAGTGGATGGAGGCAAAAATCGAAGAAAACACTAACCTGTCTACACAGAGCGGAAATGAACGATGCAAAGCAAATACGATGCTGCTCGATAAATGCTCGCGTTTTGGTAGTGAACGTCTGAAAGGAATCTCAACTATTAGTCATGACTAAAAGTAGGACGAAAAATCGATACACCACTTCTATTCGTGACGGTTCAGTTTTGTTTTCGCGACCAAATTTCATCAAAAACCGTCATCACCTAACTGGTCACCAAATGGTCACGAAACAGACACCAGGTGGTCTTTTTCGGTAAAAACCAAACGATGCTTTTTCTGCGATTTCGGCAGTTATTTAATTTTCCTGTGTAATCCCACCTTCCGCGGAGGTAATGATGGAATATTCAATGACTCTCCATGAAATTCGTTTAGTTTCGCCTCTAACACGTACATTTCGTTGTAGCGCCTAAAAATCCATTAGCTTTAAAAAATACAGTAATGAACATGGAACACAAAGTGCAAGATATTTCTTTGTGTTTATAAAGTAAACATAGTAACAAACCTCAAAACGGTCCACGTTTTTGTCTCATGTGGCTGTGCATCATGACGATCCACTTGAATCACATACACATACATCGTTCTGCCTGGAACGAAACAAGGATGCAGCACAATACAGTACATCAGAAGTCAAACACATAGGAAAAAGAAATTATTGTCGACACCGTAGAAAAACTGTCGTTGATCCGTCACCGACTTTTACCGAAAAAAAAAACACCTGGTGACAGGTTCGTGACTGTTTCGTGGCCTACTTGATGACCAGTTGATGACGGTTGTCGATGAAAATTGGTGAGCAAGGAGTAAGTAGGAGATAAAAACTGACCATTCAATGGATCTCTGGTGGGTATGATTCTTGGTATTGTAATGTGCCATCTGTTCATGTCCTTTGTTACCTCATCGACAACTAATTGAGAGGAAGGAGTGCCTGCCACACCACTGTCTGTATCGTCATCTCTCTGAAGGCAATAGGTTCAGAAAAAGAATACAATATTCAGGATACAGTAGGAGGATTCCACCCACCTTTATGCTAATGGGACAAGCACGACTACCTATTACAGCATACACTGAACTGTAAGAGAAAAGGTGTGTTCTCTTACACAGCGATCTCAAATACATGCGCATTTCAGACTTTTTTCTACCAAAATGTGAGCATGAGCCAGAGCAAAAGTATAAACCAATCTTCCTTACTAAACACTGAAAACCTACTAATTCAGAAGCACTGGCCGGACTGGGTATGCTTCCCATTGAATCTTCTTCTCCTTCTCCTTCTACAAAAGAGACATCAATGGATGGCATTGACTGGAAGTCAGGCATAGAGGATGAATGGTGAGGCGCGGGCACAAGGAGCTGGAAAACAAAAGGGTAATTAACACTACTGACTAGACACATTTACTAACCTACAATAAACACTCTTCCCTTTTATGCCATGTCCACACCCGGGAGTAAAAAAAATATTGAGATCAATTCACTGACTGAACCATTAGGTCCCGTTTCAGTTGCCATACATTTTCTAGGCACCAATGAAATGAAACTTCGAATAAACTCCCGCACCTCTGAGTGTTCTCCCGGGCTTCCGAGTTCCAAATCTCCCCCCGTGCAGGCACGGGGACGGATGGGTGTGCCGACGACAAGACTCGCATCCTCAGCACTCTCTGGACGAATCTCCATTCGGCCAGCATCATCAACTGAATCATTTAATGGCCTTTATATAATCAGATAAGATATTCACAACCTACAAACGCAACCCTACTGCGCAGTCTACCAAGTCAGACGCGGGTCAAGAAACACCCTAGCAAAGATAAAACACGACAGTTGTTGCTCATAATAAAACTAACCCGAAGAATCGATGCCCGAATCAGAACTGCGCACAGTAATTCCGTTTTCATTCAACGAATAATTTTCCGTGGTGTCGTCATCTTCAAAAGAAAGAGCAATGGCTTTCCGGAGTCGAGATCTGAAGCAGAAGAATATAGTGGATTTGCTACGATATCAAGGTAAACAGTGAGATAAGAGAACGAACAAAGTAACTGAAGAAGAAACTAACAGCTCACCTAAACTGTGCCAATGAAAACGTCTTCTCCGTTATCGATCCCCTCTTGTTCTGATCTCGTGGAAGGGAGATGATGTCATCAATCGATACTGGGGGACTGCCACAAAGGTGTCCCAGGAAGGTCTCACTCTGACAGAACGGAACCACATACTCGAATTGGACACGGGAGTAGACCAATTGATACGTCTAAACAAGGATTCGAAACTTATCGAATAAACGACGAATGATGTTGGATTACAAAGCGAAATACCGGCCGGTTTTTGAAACGCATTACGTACACCTCCTTTCTTATGCAGCATATGCAAATGAGCAAAAATCAGAATAAAAACTAGACCCCAATTAGATCCCACGTTGCATAAATGCATAGGAATGCAAGTACATGAGATGCGTTTCAAAAACCAGCCGGTATTTCGCTTTAATGTATTTCGCGTGACGGAGTGTTAGAGATCGATAGCAACACTAGATAGCAAAAGCTGGAAACCCAAAATCTAGCTGATACCTTTTCAATGACTTTCTCCAACAACTCAATGTCTTTACTCTCCATCGCTTCACGGAATTCATCCACAGTTTCTTCATCAAATGTGATTTTATCGACTGAAGATTCGTGCACAAAACGACTGTACAATTCCCATGCATCCAAACTGATCTGTGGCCGATTGATAGCCTAAATTACCAAAAAAATAAATAAAAAACTGGGTTCAGGCCTGGGAGAGCCTGGAGCCTGCACTAAATAAAGTAGAACGAGCACACCAAATAAGGTAGTTGGAATAAATGTCTTCACTAATTGTCAGCAGTAAGCACAAACCTTTCTTTGCATAAGCTCATGGATCATGTTCGCTTCAGCCAGAAAGAGCAACTCATTCACTGGACCCCGGGTGTCTTGAAGGTACAATCGGAACATACTGAACTGCTTGGGATCGCGCAGCAGCTGAAAACAAATAACATGGACAGATGTTCACTGGCTAGGGGAAAGGGAACAAACATACAGTTTATATTAGCATGCACACAACACAATTTCTACATTTCTTGTACATCCCATCTCAATTTTTGCAAATTCAAAACAAACCCCCACATACCTCAGAAAGTTTCAGCTGCAGTAACGAGTCAGGTACAGCCTCGTTGGCCTGTTCAGTGAGACCACGAAGGAATGACACTCGAGGGTACTGAAACCACAATCATATCCATTGTCTCATAATGCAAGGGGAACACATGGCGATAGGCGTACGTACACTAAGTTTAAAGCGAAATACTGGCCGGTTTTTGAAACGCATCGAGTACACCATCATTCTTATGCAGCATATGCAAATGAACATAAATTAGAATAAAAAATGGAGCAGACTTGGAGAAAATTAGCTTAAATACGTAAGAATTCAGTTGTCAACGATGCGTTTCAAAAACCGGCCGGTATTTCGTTTCAACACGAAAGCTTTAACCAAAAGCAACTAACATCCAACATTTCCGGCGGAATTCCAGGTTCTGGATCAAACAAGAGAATAAGGAGTTGGTTGATCGTATCCGGATCCGCGATCAAATCGAGGAGCGGCAAAAGAACCGCGTTGACTAGAAGTTCACGGAGAAAGTGTCTTCCAGGATGTGAGGGCCAGGGACGCTGCAATCGACAGAACTGAACCCCTTGCGAACATAGATCTTACCTTTCGACATTCCATCACACAATAAACAGAAATCCCGTTGAAAGTGGGAAAGAAAGAGACGGACATGATAATTCGTTCCCGACGATAAAAAAAGGCCAGACTTAAAGGGAATATGTATGCCATTTTAAAGTTAAGCTGTATTAATAGAATGTGTGTTCCTCATTAAGGAAACAACAACAAAAATTGTTAAAAGTTTCCCATTTAAAAGAAAATGATTTTCAAAGTTCATCTTTTCCATAGTAAACGCGTTGCTTGACCCCCTGGCTTACACGGCAGTGCTGATGGAACAAAAAATTTAGCATATGATTGCATACATCGGCACATAGCATGCAACAGCGACATATTTGCATGCAAATGAGAATATTCGAATTTACATATTCAGTCGCCTACTTAAATTCATGTCTGGTGTGGAAACTCTAGTTTCGCAGTTGTTTTGCTCATTTTGAGTGCCTACATATTCCCTTTAAAGGGATACAAGTGAATACCTGCGTTCTTTTAATACGATTCGTATGGGATGGGCTGTCAACATCATGGGCTCTTCCAGAAAGACGAGTGTCATCTAACAGACGGGGCAGAAGGAAGTCAGCCAACTGTCTGCAATTGTCACAGTTGCAAAAAGAACGTAATCATAATGAACTGGCTTAAATGATAAAATATAACCGTATAAATATTTCACCGTCAACAATTCACCTCAAATAGTCGACCTCATTGGCTCGAGAACCCAAAGAGAAGTGGAGATCCGGCAGACGTTTACAGATCTCGGTCTCCAGAACTGGGGGAGGGATAGTCTGAATTACTCGTAATTATTATATTTCCCCCTCTCCCTATTCACACTCCTGATGCCATATTCACCACTCCGATTCACTCGGGGAAATATTCCCTGGGGACAGAAACTAGCACTCTAAAGCTAAAGTGAGACACGCATAGTAAAAGACGGGGAATTCTGGGGAATTGAGTGGTGAATATGGTCTCAGGCTGCAATCAATAAGACTGCTCGCTGTTTGACACAAATTAGCCATCCATATGTCACAAGACACATCCGTTTCACACGTATAGTAAACCACAACACCGTAAATTGGGTAGAACCCGAATATAAGAGCTTACATAAAGAGATTCAATTTAACCGACCGACCTGTTTGTCCAACTCGTCCACAATTTTCACAATCCTATGTAAATGAAGTGTAGCTGCCGGAACAGCCGTCTTCACGATCAAATCAGAAAAGTCGGTTGCATCGATTCTCCGCAGCAACGTGCAACAAGCGAATCTCATTTGATATCTGAACGAGCACAGTAGACACCATATTTTCGAAAAATACGACGCAAATACGCATACCTACTTCGTTACTTGTCTTATTCTGAATATAAAGATTTATTTATACAATAAAAAATGCTTTGAAAAAAGTGGCTCAGTAAGTTGTCGCATGATGCAACCCACCCAAGACCACTAACGTATAACTAGGGGCTAAGTGCCCCGCACAACGCTCCTCAGATGGTATAGTACAGTGGAGCAACATGATTCTTTTTCTCACAATCTAAACTCCCGGGAACAAGGCAGATCACGGACATAAAAACACATACTTTATATCATTTAGGAAAGCACGGTCCCTACTGATGCCCGTCTCATACCAGTTGTTCACATATTTATCCACAATTTGTTCCAAGAGTTGTTCAACAACCTCACTAACTGGTTCGGAAACGTTGAGATCTGAAGTAAAAAAAAAGTGAAAATAAAACAAACGGAAATTATATTGTGAACGGAAATGTTCGCACTAACCACTAAAGCAAAAATCATGAGTTTACAATACAGTACTGTAATTTAGAAAAATGCAATATTAGAATACCGTACCCTCCCACGGTTTCTTTCGTATTTTCTCCTTTTCATCGTCGATCAAACATTTGTCCTTCTTTTTCTTTTCTACCACATAATGGTCGAGGAATTGTGAGAGAAAGTTTCCATTCGATTCCGATGTCAACCAATTTGCGAATGCGTATCCAATAAATAATGAAGCGATGCACGAGACGATGGTGAGAAAACTGTAAAAATCAAGAATTCTTGTCTCCAATAAGCACATGGGTATGTAGTGCCCGGGTCTTGAAAAAGTTATCTTTCTCAGACTGGTTATAATCACCGGAAACATCTGAAGTGTGACAAAACAACAAGCGGAAAAGTTTCTGACCTGAATCCGCACCACAAGAGGGCGAGCACACCAAAAGCTGGAGCAGCTACAACACCGCGCCTGTCGCTAGTCACAACTGTCAGGATGTCCATGATAACATGTCTGCAAAGCAAATGTTACAGTATACAACGATCGTAAACACTTACCGGAGTAGTTCTGAATATTGCTACGCGCCAGTCAAAAGCCGCGACCTTCACGTCAACATATGTATAAAGTATAAGATACTGTGATGGAACGACTAGTCACTTACAGTCAAGTTTTTAAATTTTGTGAAATTTAAATTTTGTGAAATCTCATCCGAAATTTCAAAAGAAAAAAAAGTAACAATATGGATTCGAACCAGTAAATCACACAGGAGAAAAAATATGAAATAAAAATTTTATGTCTCAACCCAGAACAACGAAAAAAAAATGGTAACAAGCAATGACAGCAAATGTGATTCTAAACCACAATCGTAACAACGTGATACTTTCTAATAATCCCTAACTTATAGGGAAAAAAAGTCTATAATGAACAAACTAGGAAATCCTAGCCTATCAATTCCAATCGCCAACTAAACCTAACTGTAAGAAGCTGCAGAATATACTGAAAAATTAATCTAAGCGAAACCCGAGGTACTGTAACATAGGCACAGCGATAACCAACAAAGGATAACATAAACAAACAACCTCAGAAAGAAAATGACCGTGAAAACAGAAGATCTCAAGTGTCGAAGGTTAACTATATCTTAATCACTGTGATTACCATGACATACCACACACACAATGGTCGACATCATGTGATTAGTGACATCAAGTGGTGTTATCCAAAAAAATGGATATAATTTACAACTCCATACGTCTTCTTCTCTTCTTTCCTCCACTCTTTCTCTTCTGATTGACAGGGAAATCCACCGGTTTCACCTAAATAACAAATTTAAAAACTTGACTATCAACAATGGAACTATCATGAAATTAAAAAAAATCACAATCGCTTTTTTGTGCTCCACGAACCTCTAAACTGATTAGTAAAAAATAAAAAGCTCTTTTTTCTCCCAAAAAAAATGCCCACCTTATAGAACCTAGTCCCCGGTATTCTCTTGCCCCTGAGATCAGCCGCGTAGGGCATAATCGGGTCCCTGATTGCCAGTCCCTTGCCCCCAGGGCTCCAAGTTCTCAGGTCAATCGATCTATCATATCCTGTGACAAGAACCCATCCAACAGAAGACAGCACCTGAGATATTCGGATAAATATCTGATGTAAAGAAGCCCCGCTTAATTACCGTATACCTGTGTCTTAGTCATGTAAATCTAATTCGAAGCTTCCTACGGCAGATTTATAAACTGCGGTGTCAATAGACTATTCAATGGTTTAGAACTGCGGTATCAATAGACGATTCAATAGATTAGAAACTGGATACAGTATCTAATACCTAACTAACCAGATCGGCCGCTCCCTCTCGCTTTCTCCCTTTCACACAAAATTCTTTGCTTTCCAGTTTCGGGAAAAGGGCAAGTCGTTCTTCCCCTCCTTCAGGAACAGCCAGCGCACCTAGACATACAATTCATAAATTCATACACAAAGGTAATAACATAATTAACAAACGTAAGTACGACGCACACTCAAAAATGAAATCCACGCAAATGCATCAAACGTATGTACAGTAATCAACTTGTTAAACGGTGGCCAGAAAAGCGTCGAATTTTGTTACAAAAACAAAAAATTAAATCAATTACCTGTAATTTGATGCTTGCTGAGGAAAGACTGCACGTCTCTAGTTGGAATCACATTCAATGGGAGGTCAGAGCTGGCAAATGCGGTCAACTAAATTAAAGTTCAAACATCGACGAGTCGTGGTGCCATGACGGCTATGTGATAGGTACCCCAAATTACGCTAACGAAAACATACAACATTACAACACATCTGACGTACATTACCTTAGCACGTTTGCAGCGGTGTGGTGTGGGTTACCGTAGTAGCCTTAAACAAAGTCAAGTAGCAAAAGCTAACTTACGCTAGTTGGTAGCATTAGCCAAAAGTCAACTTACATAAACGGCGTCTCCTCTCTGGGTGGATAGGACATCGACAACACCGACTCCTCCAATCAAAAGACTATGACCGGGAGAGACGAGGGCGGTTCGAGGGGAGATGAGAGATCGGGGCAACACCTTTACCAACTCGGAGAGGGTAAAGATATTCAGAAGCTGCAAGAGGTCAGTATTAATCAAATAGAAATAGCCATTTACCACTACGACTTGTTGGGCCATAAACCGATTGTAAATGGGTACACAAAATGATAGCCCATACTCATTGTCAGAATAACATACTCCATTTATGCACGGGTTTCACACAAGCCATTATGATGGGCTCCTGACTGCGGTGAATAGCCACAATACTCTAGCAGTATATGGCTGGATACCGCTATCGCAATCAGGGTTACGATATCGTATCGGACAGAGGAGGAATGCCAACGACTGCCAAATAGTGCCAAACGAGGGCCCAAGTAATCTACTACATATTCTCCTCGAATCTCGAATACCAACACTTCCCCTTACAAATTCACAAACCTGGTCTTGGTTAACAGTTCCCGGGGTATCGTAACACCATGTTCCCTTGGCAAACACAGGGTCATCTGGTGACCAAGGCCCGAAAATAGAGGAAAGATCATGGATCAACAAGTCAGGTAGACTAATTAGGCATAGATAAATATAATCAGACCAGAATAAAGTGTCTAGACCTACTTATTCCTAGTTGTGCCGTCCTGCTCTTCCATGCCCATCAATTGCTCCCTGCTCATTGGCTGCAATTCCTCTTCCGCCTCCTTGTACGTATTCTGCAGTGTTTCGGTCAGCACTGCATACTTACTATCGCCCGTTTGTTGGAGGATCAACTTGCGAGCATAGTTCTCCTTCTGTTGCCAAGCTCTGAAACAACGCATTTACAAAAGAACCATTTATAAAGGGAGACGCTTGGATCAACTAAAACTTAAATAAGCTAGTTAGGGAAAGTCGAACATGGCCATAAGAAAGCGTAAAATTCCAAATAAGCACAAATTTACATGACACCAACCTGTTCGCGAGAAGCCGCCGTTGTCTAAGCTCCAGTTTATATGGCGATGGTTTCATAACAGGGAATTTCAGAAGCGAGATCTGAAGTAGCACGTTCCGTCAATTAAGCCTCAAATCAAGCGGCAATCAAAGTGGTATAATTAACTGGCATCTAATTAAACCAACATGAAAACCATTAATGGCCTACCGTTGTGCCTGGCCACACAGAAGTTGTGGCCCTTTCCACTAGGTCCACGGCTCGGACTTTGCACAAATCAGACTGGAGAAACGCATTGAACAATGTCCTGAGAGAGAGGCAGAATAGTATTACTTTTTGTAGAACGAATTTCGAGAAAAGAGAGGGCAATTATGTTTTAAACACAACCGTCGATGAAGCGCATCACTGAAAACTGTCAGAAGCCTTAAAGCGAAATACCTGCCGGTTTAGAAACGCATCGTGGAAAACTGAATTCTTATATATTTATGCTACAATGCTCGAATCCTCGAATTTAGCTCGATTTTTTATTCTAATTTATGTTCATTTGCATAAGCTGCACAGGATTGCTGGTGTACTAGGTGTTTCAAAAACCGGCCCGTATTTCGCTTTAACACGCAGTAACTTACGATTTGCCAGCATTAGTGCATCCAACAAGGTAGAGATCAGCTCGCATGCCATACCTCACGTTTGTGCACTTCAGGTGAATTTCCTACAATACAGTAGTGATACAGTACACTAGTGAGAAAACTAACGATCAATAATAAAAGCAATTATCTTTCAAAACCAAAACTTAAAACATTCCGTAATTACACTCAGGAAGAAACTTATGAGAAGATCAAAAATAACAAATAAGAAAAGGACCCACGGTAATCAGTGCTTCCAATCCATAACCCGTCTTTGCACTGACCAAAGCCGTATGCAACACGTTGAATCTGTAAGTTAAGAAGTACTTTTTTATACGGCACAACAGTTACGGAACCAGTGCCAGATCTTGCGAACAAATCTATAGTGCGAGGTCCGAATAGTCAAATTCCCATGTCCCCTCCCCAGGTATGTGCAGGATTCAAAAGAAGAACAATTAAGCTCAAACCACACCGTTGCGTAAATCCAGCATCATCAATCGCTTTCTCAACGGCAATTTTGAAACGCTTCAGGTATCCGCATTGGGCGTCAGGGGGTAGTAGGTCGACTTTGTTAGCTGCAACAGACAATTTCAAGTTTTGTTTTTAAACGATTTTGTACATTTCATGGAATAAAGAGTTAATATATAAGTACGGTCGTAGTACAAGATGTACTAACCATTATAGGGTAGCTAAACGTAATAAAAAGTGATTTCAAACCACACACCAACAACAATCATGGGCTTCCGCTCGCCAATAATATGCGGAAGTTGTTTGTGAATACTTCCCTGGATGTCCGTCACATCGACTACGAGAAGAATAAGCGCCTCTTCTTTTAGTTTCAGATGAGACATCATTGAAGCATAGTCCACGGCACACACATTCACGTTCAGCTGAAATATGAAGTCTGAGAGATAGAAAATAAATATAACAGCGCAAGCAGGGTCTCTCGAACGGGTTCCAAAAAAACCACAAACTACGGAAACTGGAAAGGTAACATACCAAAAAGTCATGATGTTTAAGTAGATGACATCTTCTGCATAAAGTATCATTCGAGTCCTTCTTCTTTCTCTCAACACGGTCAAGAATCTCCATGGGCACAAACCCGGGGAGAGAGCCATCCTGGAACATGAAAAATAAAGAGGAATACAAGTTGACTATATTCTTACCAAACAAGCACATTAATTCAACCAAGAAAGCCACAGGAACTTCTACTGGCTTACTGTAATATTCCACTTATACATGCATGATTACAGTACTTAATGTCATTTCGCAAGGGAATAACAAATACCACAGGATATCACCAATCGCTACATATTATTTCTTACTGTTTGTAATAATTATTGCCGTATGACTATTGACTATACATGTTTTATCACACAAAAAGGTTTTACCTTGCAGTGGAAGTTAGCCCCACATCCTCCACATTTCTTCTTACTAACAGCCCTTTCTGCGTCCACTGTGCCCGATTGTTCTTTCAAACCATCGGATAAATCTTCTTCCAGAGAGGGACCGAGCGTTGACTGCAATGTACCCAAAATATGACAGCCAAAAGACGACAAAGGATTGGCCACTACTGTTAGAATCAGCGAGTATGAAAGTACCAAGACTACATAAATAATAAGCATAATACACACATACCAACTCATATACAAATAACGCTTGAAATAGCAGTGCACGCATCAAACTACAGTACCTCATGCAAGGCTTGTCCAGGCATTTGGAAATCAATATGTTCCACTGCATCTTCAGATCCATAAACACTTCTTGATGGTCTAAAAAAAGGTTTGCGTTATGTGAAATCGTTGTTTGTTGGCGTGCTGCTGCAGGGATGCTGTCATTTTGAACAGATATTTGTTATCTGTTATGTGTGTTATGTTATCTGATATGTGCGTTAAATATCTGTTATGTGAAATCATGGCACAACACTATTGGCCCACGAAACCACATGGCAGAGGCAAATATGCACCCATTTGGGAAATCAATATGACTGACACGGTCATTAGACGGCTAAGTAAACCAGGTAAACCTTGCAACGAGAAAGAAGGAAACCCATTAATTCCACAACTAACACAGTCATTTCGTTCTCGGGTAGATCTTGAGTTGTGCCAACAAGATATTCATCAATATATTGATCGCCTTCGATGTAGAATCCACGGTCAACAAAAGAATCGTTTCCAGAAGAACTAGCTGTCGTCACACCGCTAGCCGAAGTTGAGCAGAGATTGTAAGCAGATCCAGGATTCACCTAAATCTATACATGCAGCAAAAAAGCCTATATGTAAAAACAATAAATAAATATTTTACGCCTCAAGAGCGTGATGTTCAAGGGTGGAAATACAGTTTCAAAGTTTGCTTATGACATGTTCCGCAGAGGTCCTGAGCAGTTCTGAACAACATACAACTGTTCTCGCAACTTCTTATTTAAATATTAGATGTAATATGTCAACTATACAAAAGTTAAACATACAGTGGTGTGTTGTGCGAGTGGAAAATTGATTGAATCCCCTCCTTCTTGCCTCGTCGAAACTGTTTCTTCAAACGCAATCTGCTCCTGTTTTCTCCTTTTCAACACTTTCGAGAATTTATCCGGTTCACCTCTAAAGATCAATTGAATGAGCGAGAACAGATATATGCGTTATACAGAGAGCGCAATCCACTAAATAACAAAGAAAATCTCAAAACAAAGGAATTACGACAAAAAAAAGTTTTTAAATACGAAAGCAATCAACTCACATCATCTTCCTCTCAGCAATCATTGACTCTACAGCATATTCGGATTCCTTAGCTGAAGCCACTGTCTGAAGTCTCTCATATTCCGCCAAACGTCGATGTATCTCGGTTACCTAAAGGAGGTACTGTAACATAGTTGACCTTTTGGTAAACAAGGCACTTTTTGGGAGGTACTGTAATAAAGTTGACCTTTTGGTAAACAAGGCACTTTTTGGGAGGTACTGTAATATAGCTGATCTTTTGATAAACAAGGCACTTTTTGGGAGGTACTGTAATACAGTCAACCTTTTGGTAAACAAGGCACTTTTTGAACTGTATGCTAATGAGTCTCATTAGCACTTTATTCTCACAATACAACTGAACTTTACAAACTTATGTGTCGAGAAGCAATAAAAGGGTTCACTAACAATAAAACAGAAATCGCACCTGACTTCCCCTTGAGTGTTCCACTTGTGGATCTGTATGTTGTCCGGATCGTTCGGTGCGACGACGTGCGAACTTTTGAGAAATACGCGTCACGTAGAGGTTGAGACGGCGGGATAACAACATTCTGAGAACGGAAAATATTGGTTAGTTCGACAAGCATTCCGCCAAAAAGCTATCTCAACGATTGTATGGCGATATAGTGTTAACCAAGTTCTCTGAAAAACTTCAGTAATGTACAGTAATCCGCACGCATGCAGTAATGTAATACAAAGACCAGGATAAAACCTCACCTTTGATGTCTAATCGGCTTTGATAACCGGGGCGGTCTGCGACTTTTCTAGAAAAATAGTCGGTTGTTAATTTCTACCAGTGAAATGCTCGTAACTCGATGAGCTCTCCCAGGTTCCACAAAGTATACATGTTTGACATAAATGTTCAGAAACTTACTTAATGTAGTGACTGGAATAGTACTAAAGGCTTCTCCAAAGTCCTTCTCGACTACCTAAATACAACCAGTTTTCTAGAAATATGTAAGATGGTTATCGACATCTTTGGAGAAACTATAATTGAAGTGTGTAATGATTTGTGGTTTCGTCGCATGGCGTGCAGTAAACGACTGCTGTAACCGCAACGCCATATATAAAAAGGACAAATCCCTCGAAGTCTTCAGGCTAGGCAATGGGGGATTCGCCTCGATTTTCCCCGCCTCGGTGGCATTGAGTGTGTGTTGTGGCTGGATTCGAACTCGGGTCGGCTGACTGCGAAGCGCGGACGTTTCCAACGGGCCACCGAGGCCATGCCATCACAGCAAAAAGAAGTGACTGATTCTGAGCCTGAGCTAACTAGCTAATCGTCTAACCTCGACGTTGTCAAAGATCCCGTGAAGGCGATAGCAGTTGATCAGAAACAGTGTTGTCAGATAAATAACGACTAGAATGGGAAGAAGGAGGGGCACGGCGATTGCCCAATACTTGGCCGGCACGTAAGTGATACCTGAAAATACAGGGAAGCTATTATGCAAAAGGAGTATTGTTTCGCACATAATTAGCATCCCCTATCGTTGAAAGATATTTCCAGTGCATGTATCAAGGCAACAAACTAACCAAAACTCCTCAACACCGGTGTGGGAACAATTGCCCAAATAAGGTACAGTACAAGGGCGATCCACCCAGTCACATACAGTGCAAAGCCGTAGATTCCTGAAAACACATTCTTGCTTATGATAAACGGGTAAGGCACATCGATATGTTAACAAAGAAAAGTCCCATTTAATAAAATACCGTAATCTTATTAGTAATGGTTAGTTACAGTACCTCTGGCTGGGTGCGGATTGGGTGTATGGATATCCTCGGTGGGTAATGGAACTCGGTCACCCATTCACTGCATATAAAGAGACTAGTGACGCGGCTTAGACTTAAAGTAACAGATTCGTATATTAATAATAGATTCGTATAATAGATTCATAGTATGACAATTTTCGGTAGAAACTAACAAGCTAGGGCTTATTCCCTTTAATAAATGCTAATTGTATGAAAGTTGAACAACACTAAATGTTCCACTAGCTTTGTTCCACAAAGGAGTTGCATCAGTGAATAACAACCTTTCAAGCGAAAATATAATATCGGCCAATAACCATACGCGTAAGCAAAAATAAGGGAAAATAAAGAAAAAAGTTTATGTTACAACTTATAACTTTCAAACTTTCACGGTGAAAAAAATAATAATTAAGTATCACAAGTACGTGAGCAGTGAACAATTTACCAACGAACAAACAAACTGTGATTATGAACATACAAGCTTGGAAAAAAACTGAAAACTAAACAAATCACAGTTGAGAACAGACCAGGAAACAATCACACGATTCGTTTTTATAAAACTCGTAATTATAATAAAAGATGAAATAAGCAACATTTACAGAAAAATATCTTTAGAGTGAATATAGAAATACTACTCCATTTTCGCTGAACAAAACATCCGCCAAAAATTATAGGTTCGTGTGATACGTAGGTCGGCTTGACATAATTGGTTTCGATTTCTATATTCACTTCCTATTAGCTGAAGTCACTTATCTAGTTACAAAACCTGCACAGTAAGAATTGTATATAGAACCCCTGTTGTAAGTAAATTTCGCTAACTGACTGGTTTATTGGCAGGGGGCCCAGAAGGCTGATTATGTCCAATCGTCGTCATCTTCAAACCCTGGGACTCCTCCTGGAGGCGGGGGAATAAGGGAATCAATCCGTCCCGAACGATCCGACGGTACTCGAGTGGTATCACTTTCCGAGATAACTGAAAATACGGAAGATTATACTATTTACATAAATGTTCATTTACGAAAATCATCAAAAATAGCGAAAAACTTCAGCCTTCTTTGAATAGAACGCTCCGAAAGAATGCACAATGCGTAGGTTATTCCATAAATTAGAGTTCCACTGTACACGAACTACAGAAACCCAAATACTGGTAAACTAAGTAAAGGAAAAGGAAGTTTCGACCCAGAAGTTTCTACGTTTCGAGCACAATAGAAAAAGAATTATACGAAATGAAACTCACATTTCCGCCTTGCATCTAATGCTTTAGCCAGTGCTGCCATCAGATCGCCTCCACCAGTCGCCGGTAAAGCAGACGAGTTTTGAGACGGAGCATCCTGAAGTAAAAACACGTTGGTAAGTAGTTGTTTACGGAACAAAGAATAACAGTCTACTATGACCCCTGGATGGCTTGGTTAATCTAAAAGGAATTCAAACAACTGACTCTATGCTTTCTATTGGGCACCGCATCCTTATCCACTTTTCTCAATCTCATGGAGCCAACACCTCCCGCTTGACGTATCGATTCCATGAGATTCACACTAAAATGAGGTGATGATAAATGATGCAGGAAACATAGTCTGTTAAATCACAAAACATGGTCTGTTAAAGCGAAATAACGGCCGGTTTTTGAAATCCATCGCGGACAACTGACGTATTTATGCTAATTTGCTAGAATTCAGCTCGATTTTTTATTCGAATTTATGTTCATTTGCATAAGAATGCTGGTGTACTGGATACGATTGAAAAACCGGCCAGTATATCGCGTTCTCACTGGTTAAAAGAACACCCCAGCATTCGTCCAAGAAGTTTGTTTCTCTCTGTACTATAATAACAACTGATATGTATCAAAGAAGATACCGTACCGGCTTGAGTCCTGTGTGACTGGTAACGGCGTGGGCGAACTGAAAGTCGGGGGCGGCGGAGGCGGTGGAGGCGGGGGTGCCGGAGCTCCCACTGGCGCGGAGGAAGGCGTTGGAGGAGGGAGCACGGTTGGTACGCGGGGCGGTGGTAGAGACACAACAACATCATTTGTCGGTAATTCGGTTGGACGGTGCAAATTTTGTACAGGCACCTGCAATTGTGTGGTTGGTGGTAAATGAAGTAATGCTGTGTTATTATCGGTTACTGTGCATAAGACGAATAAGCCTTTCATTCATTCTGATAAGCGTTTATCACTCGCAAGATCTCCACGTTATGAATCAAAGGCGTACCTGCAAGGGCTGCTCAACCGCAGGTGTAGGTGTGCTAGCTTCCGACTCTTCAAGTCCCAAGGGAAGAGACATCGGGAGCTCCGATGGCAGATCCCGAAAAGATGAAGGTAAATCCAGATTACCATCCAGAAATGATACATCTTCAGCGACGCCTGGATATAAATAAATGAAGAATCCATACTTCAATGGATTCAGGTGCACGTTACCAGTGCATCAATGTACCAGAGGAACAATGCTTCCGGTAGGTTAGCGGCTACTGAGCTACATCGATTGCCTGATCACTCTCAAATCGTCAACATACCTGGTAGGTCTGGTAGTATATCCGGTAAGTCCACGTCCTCGAATGGGTGAGCTTCTGGTCGGTATGCCAGAGGGTCTTCATCAGTGCGCCGCCCACCAATGGCACTGAGATCTGCGGGCGCGGACGTGCCAACGGAATCACTCTGGAAAACGAAAATATGTATCTCACCTAAGACAATGAGCTGAAAAATACAAAGTGACACTAAATAAGCCGAACTTGAAAAAACAGTTACGGAAAACCGATCATGAAAACATACACATACCGTTCTTATTGTAGTCATACTATTCCGCCGACGTTCCTTAGTGGACAATCCGGGAATATCATACGCTAGCTGCAGTGTCTCATTGTAGAACAGATCAGCAACACTTGACAAGTTTGTTGGAACTGGTTCGCTTTCTAAAAGAAATATTAACAAACAGAAACTCTACAAACAGTGCCCTAACTGACAAAAACATAACATCTCCAACACTGTTCTTCCGAGAGGGCAACGACGCCCCATGAGCTAAATTCAACAGAGTTGCGTATTTTGGAGTTCAAGCGAGCTAGACCATCTCTACATATCACAACCAGCAACAACTTACTTTTGCTTTTCTTATCCTCCTCTTCCCACTTGTCCTTCAGCAATAGTTGTGAGGGACAATAAACCCTCTTCTTGTCTTCCAAAGATCTCTTTATGTCCAATTCTTGGGAAGGTAGTGAGGGAATAAATGGGTCACAAATGCCTAAAACAATTCGTGAACACGAAACAAATGTATACGTTATAACACTACAACATACAACTTAAACTCTACAGTGACAGAAGTAGATACTGTAAGAACCTCTCACTACGGAACGTGTAGACTACTTTTTAATCCAGCCACACCATACGCATTATTGGATATGACTATTTTGTTTATAAAACTTACCATAAACTCGTTTAAGGCCGGGCGGAGTCCAAATACTATCCAATCGGGGAAAGACTGCTTCTCGCATAACACATTCATTGGGAGGGAAACGAGATGGAGCGACTAGGGTGACCGATTTCTTTACCTAAACAGAAGCAATTGAAGTACAGTAGGACAGAACTCAGAACGCAGAAAAGAAGAAACAAGCGCCGGCAACACTTCAGTTGCATATGCTTACGGACAATTGCATTACGGACATATCATAAGACATCATATGGCATAAGACATTATAGACAATTGCTCTCTACCTGTTTAATCTTCTCCACCTTGGCTCGAACTAGATCAGCTCTCCGTGCAGTGTTTTCATAACGACGCTGGAACGCATCGACACGAAGCTCTATTCTAGAAAATACTTCCTCAGTTGTCTGAAAAGTTGTAGGTTATATAAAGAGAGGTATTTTGAGCATTGAAACAAATCACGATACCATAAAATAGTTTCAGGCAACACGTAAACACGTATGATGGTTGACATCCCGTCACAAAAAAAAAAACTACGATCGGTTAAAAATGGAGCCAACGAATGGATGCAGAACCTTGAACCTATAATGGCCTACCTTCATGAATTTCTCCAAGGATTCTGTAATCCTAAACGCAGCCTCATCTTGTGTCAGATCTTGGCTTGTCAATGGGACAGCATACATATTAGCATACCTAAAGTGAATGGTATAATCATGACACGATTTAGTGTTCTGGTCGACAGAGGAGAAACTACCGCCTAAGGTACAAAACATCTACGTTCTACAAGAGCCACACGCTTAAAAGGGTGAACGAGTGTGCATTCTTATGCAAATGAACATAAATTCGAGTGTGAACAATGCATTTCGAAAACTACACACATGACGTCTAATACAGTAGTCTAATCGTCTAATGTCATACACTCTAAAGTGCTCTAATACAGTAGTCTAATTCTAATACCATACATTCTAAAGTAACCCAACCAATTCACCCTGGAATGGTCCCAAGGTGTAGTATATATGTCGATCATACTTGTGAAAATACAAAAGTCGACACATACGACTGCGGATCAATACATCATCACACCGCCATTGCATAAAGATTTATTACATAAAAAAGCAAATGTTTAACAACATTAAAAGCGGGGAGGCAACCGAAGTTCAAACCAATACATCATCTAATACAGTAGTCTAATACCATACATTCCCTACAATGACCATCAATAAATGTATAGGACAGCTCATATGCACAGACACAGTATACATGAAATGTGAACAAGAGAAATCGCCATTCACAGTTGTTTTCCACCCTAGATCCAAAATTGAGTTGTCATTACCGTAGTCTCTCATTCCCATTCACAAAACATACCGACAAATTAAGGAAAAATGTATGGCAATTAATAGTCCCCGAAAAGATCCAAAGTTAAAACAAGAGTAGAAAGATTGCTTATGAATAAGAAGAATAAAATTGTATGTACATCAACAGGAGCCTACGATTCTTTGAAGCAGAAACAGGCACACTTCAAACCAGAATGAGACAACGACACTCGGTTCATACGAAGGGAAATATAAAACGGGTACAAGGCAAAGATACAAAGTATATAAGCAGTAAAATACAATACAAAATATATATGAATATATAAAAAGAAAAGCAATAAAAACTGAAAGGAAAGTTGCATTTGCATGTGAGAAATAAGAATCGTCATATAAATAAAAGGAAACAACATTCTTGAGAAGCGATGGTATGATATAGTTGGGATTGATTAAGATCAAAGCTAAGACAACAATCGGGACACAGCCAAGCAATTCATTACCTCGAAAAAAGCAATTATATGCTAAGAATAAAATATAAATATAAGGTAAAACCCATTACAGCACAAGCAATTTATGAAGTGAAACCATAGCAAAGCCAACAAATAGGGCACCGAAAAGCACAACCCATAAATCTCTACATATTCTAATTATACGGCAAGACGAAGCACTTTAACTAGTTCAAGGCAGACGAGTTCTTTCAAAAACGCGAATAAATTGAAGCTAAGTGAATTGGAAAGAAAACTAATATTATATCCAGGTTTACGCATTACATAATTAAATAGCTCTTCGTGGCAACAGGATTCACAAATTAACATAAAACCATTAACCAAGAAAGACAGTCATAAGGCCGAACATAAAAGAGGCAGGGATCGCAAAAGCAACATAGGTAATTACAGGATGCGGGCAATTAACTATTACAAAATTAAATGAGGAGCTGTTCGAACGTCGCGCGTCGCGGGAGTCAAACTATCAATCCGACTTTATGTATATAAAGCTATGGGATAAATTTCCGTTTGCGACACCCCAACAATGATTCATAAATAATAAATTGAAATTAACATACTATTCAGAAGTGACTCTTCTCTGTTCGGCAATCAATTGCTTCCACTGATCATAAGCTCGCATCGAAATGTTTAGAGGGGCATAGAGTGGCCGTATTCCGGGTTCATGCTGCAGGGATAGGCCGGCGATTGAAAAGTAGGTGTGTAGGACATCTGAAACGAAATACTCTTTTAGGGCGACTGGATCTCAGAAATTCCTTCAGGACAATCCAATAGAACCACATTATGATTATAACACAGACTGTTTTGAAAACTCAGTCTTTCAGCCAGGTTGCAAATCATTGTATTAAACTGAATTTCACTACAATACTCATATTGAAAAAGGAGACTCGAGCCTGACCAATAGCAACTTGGCGTGGTAACCTGGTAACGTACTATTCAGACTGGGACAGGGGGAAAGAAATTCATATACTTATCAACTCACCGGGATAAGCTCCATCTTCAGGTAATTTCGCGAATCCTCCCATATGCGAGTGCTGTGCCGAGAGCAAAAACACACGTACAAGATCGCTGCGACACAGAGTATACGCATTCAAAATCTGTACGAATTAAAAAATAAAGTAAATACGAAAGTTATGACATGACATGACAAGAAAGCAAGAACCCCATTGCACAAACAATGTCAGCAAATCAATTACACAATCACAATTAAATCAGCCAACGATGCTGTGTGTGACGCAAAAAGAGGGGACGTAACATTAACCATATTAGGACTCGACAAAAGGAAATTATGAGTAACTAACACTAAGGAAGCGTTCTGGATGCTCTTTCCGAAACCAAATATGTAAATTTCTCGTTCGGGATGGACATTTCCGAAAGTACGAATAAACATCCAAAAGTTAAAAAATTTGCTTTTTGCATGCTAATTCATACTGTGTTTTGAGCTTTCTCCAAGCATTAGAACCCGAACGAGAAACCTGCATGTTTTCCTTTCGGAAAGAGCACCCCAAACGAGCCCTAACAATTTTAAGCTTTCAAAGAAAAGCAAATCAGCCAATGATTCTTACCTGCAAAGAAGCTCCGATCCAGAATGCATAACATGTGTCATCCGGCTTTCCGGCACGACCGTGAAATCCAAGCTAAAACAGCACCAGTAAACAAAGTATAATTATAATTATGTGTTTCTATATTCACTGTAATTATATTAGTTTATTTAATTTCCAGGTAACAAGGTGTGTCCATATGGGCAAGGTGTGTCCATATGGGCAAGGTGTGTCCATATGGGCAAGGTGTGTCCATATGGGCAAGGTGTGTCCATATGGGCAAGGTGTGTCCATATGGGCAAGGTGTGTCCATATGGGCAAGGTGTGTCCATATGGGCAAGGTGTGTCCATATGGGCAAGGTGTGTCCATATGGGCAAGGTGGGTCCATATGGGCAAGGTGGGTCCATATGGGCAAGGTGTGTCCATATGGGCAAGGTGTGTCCATATGGGCAAGGTGTGTCCATATGGGCAAGGTGTGTCCATATGGGCAAGGTGGGTCCATATGGGCAAGGTGGGTCCATATGGGCAAGGTGTGTCCATATGGGCAAGGTGTGTCCATATGGGCAAGGTGTGTCCATATGGGCAAGGTGTGTCCATATGGGATTAAGTCGGTGCGTAAATGAGTGTTTGTTATCGAGAGTGTGCGTCAACATAATTCACTGTCATGATTGCAATGTCCAAAATACCTGCTGTTTTGCCAGCGCCCACTGCACTATTTTCTTGAGTTCCCTTTGTGTGAAGATACTCTCGTCCCACAAATGTCCACCAATTGCCAGTGCCGCAACAGCGCAGTATGTAGAACCACCTAAAGTAAACTAAGGTAAATGTATTAAGGTCAATATAACCATCTAGCGATATTTACACAACACTTGACCAATGTGTCATATAATTGCGCGGCCTACATATGTGCAATGAATAGACTATAAAAAAGTTCAGAGTACAGTAAAACTAACAATATGATACATAATTCTCTAAAGTTGTATATGAGACTTTTAAAAGAATGTGATAATAACGAACGGACCGTGACTCTCTTCGTCTGGACCCTGTCCGATTCCTCCATCATATCTAGTGCTTGCGCGGATGAAATTCCTCAGTTTCTTCCAATCAATAACAGAATCGTCTCCCAGAACATGGCAGACGCAAACAGCACAGTAGACAAATCGCATGTCACTCTCGCTGCCCTCGCCTTGTGACCAAAAGCTGCAATGATTGTTTAATTGCACCATTGCAAAGATAGTACATAGTTATAAATATACTCTCTGAGTGAGAAAACAACCAACCTTCCATCTTCCCGTTGCGCCATGCGAATCGCATTCAAAATCGCCTTTCTATCCACTCTCGAAAGGTCGTCACCAAGGATCAACAGACACATGAGGGAGGAATAGGTCTGCGAAAGGTTGGCACAGTCATACTCTGAAGAGCACAAATATACATTGAACTTCAAAATGTACCAAGAATTCATACTCACATCAACGAATCCAATGAGTTAGACGAAAACTGAACTTGGTGCCTCGCACTTACAGCAAAACCACCAAATGTAAATTCCAAAACAAACTAACCAATTCCAGGTGCTTCTTCTGGCTTAACCGATCCGTCGCTCGGCAGGGCGCATCCTAGGTATCCCCGAAATCCACAATGGGCCGGATCACAACCTGAAATAAAAGAGAGCATTAGACGATACGGGGGTACCGAAGTACGGCACTCACCAAAACAATTTGGAATTAACCCACTCCTTTTATTTTGCTGAAATCTTACAGGAGTTGTCCCCATGTGTACGAAACAAAGAGGTCGAAAATTTATTGCTGATGTACAATTAACGGATAAATACCCGTAACAAGATACACAAGAATATATAGTTATGTAATAAAACTTTATAGAATATGGAATCGATTATATTTACAAGTACAAAGTATGAAACAAGAATAACAGACAATAACAAGTCTAACAATAACAACGAGTCAGATGAGACGATCAAATGAGATCAAACAACGGGCAATGAAAGATTCACCAACATAACAAAGTGTGAGTGTGAGTAGAGATACAGTCGAGTAACAACATTCGAGATCTCAAAAACTATCAAGGAAGTATGCCTCTTCGAAGTAAAACTGTTAAACATAAACGTATCCTACAGATAAGGGACAGAAACCAGGAAAATCACAAATCATCCAACTTCAATCACTCTAAAACTTCAATCTCGTTGGATCGTCCAGCTCGTCGTCACCATCAAGTCCCAGCATCTCGGCGAATGGATCTTCCTCCTCCTCATCTTGAACGTCTTGCTCCATCTTTCTGTCCAATGCTATCGGAAGCGGAGTCACATCCAATTCCCGTTCTTCTCTTTCGTCATCTTTTCTTTCAGACAAAATGGTCGCATCCAAGAGAGCAGCGAAATCTGGAAAGTGAAGAGTACAAACTACAAACATCAAAGTACGACAAAATGCAGAAGCCTCTGGTCTAACCATTTCTCAGACTCCATATTGACTAATTGAATGGACTTTTCGAATTCAAATGTACAAAAGATTCATCATGGGCATCCAGGTGACTCTTACACATAAATTGATGAAATAAATTATACTATTGTCTGGAGTGAGGGTCTGATCGAAATCCAGAATCGCGGGCGGTCGGGGCCTCGGACGATCCACGTCGGGCATTTCCGCTTCCGATTCCTCACTGGCACGCGGTCGTCTTCGAGAAGCCATCGGCTGAACAAATATTCGACATGAGTTCACTAATTATGTGAGTCTGATTAACAAACACAAATGCTAAAATAAAATAAAATGGGCCTACTGAAAATACAGCACGAGCACCCAAATTTAGCGGGAAAAAATAAACAAAGAAAACAAAGACGAACCTTGGCCAAAGAAAACTTTTCCCAAGCATTGGTCACAATTGTACTGAATTCCATTCGCGGGTCCTTGACAGAAAAAATCGCTTTCCCGAGTTTATCCGCCTTTGAGTTCTTCATTTCAAATGGATACACCTAAAACAAGGAGAAGACTCCACTAACTAGGTTCGACAAAGATGAGCCACATATAATAACACATACGGGAAGCATGTCAATAAAACATATAGAAATGTAACAAAAATATGAGAAATATAAAAATACCTGTTTCCCTAAGCTTGATAACGCATTCTCATCCAACTCAACTTCAAATTTCACGCGGACCGTTGAAGAACGATAAGTTGGTTTTAGTTGGTCATCCAGCGCTCTGAAATGTTACGAGATCAGAGGCCATATTCACCACTCAATTCCCCATGGGGAATTCACCGTCTTTTTCTCTGCGTCTCTCACATTAAGAATGCTATTTTCTGTCTCCAGGGACTCTTTCCCCGAGGGAATCGGAGTGGTGAATATGGCCTTAGATCGTACACATAACACTTTGGGTCCTACGCCAAAATTAATACATTTACATTAAGGAATAAAACGCTCGGCAGCAGTCTATATACCTGCATTGTATGGGTCCTAATTCACGTTGACTCTCAACATATGCCTTGACTTCCCTCCAAGAAGATCTGATCAATGAACTTTCCTCCGCTACATCAACACGCCCTGAAAAAGAAGGCACGTAAACAGTTAGATTAGAAGAGGACCAACAGCGTACGTAGAACAAAAAAAAACGAAATCTAAGTATACTCAGCACAAACCATATCGAACAGTTTCACTCCAAACAGATCCATCGTCGAGTGCTCGGAAAATCACTTCAAACTCTCGCCCTTTCTTGTCTTCAAAGCCAGACATCGCACAAGCAGCACGGGTTGGAGGCAAGAGGAAACTAAAATGAAAATAATGTTGATTGAAACAAGGCAAGCTTTACCGCTAACTTCGCCACAGTATAATAAACATGCATATTCCTTAGCAGGTAAAAGTGAAGAAAGAGAAAAACAAAATTAGAAACACTTACGATATATGTGGACCCGCGGTGTCCGGTTGAGCCATACTCATATAGGACCTCGGTTCAGTTCGACGCCACACAGGACATAACGTGGACCACATACCCGGAGATCGCCTCGTACGTGAATCAATGCCGGATCGCTGAAACAAATATTAAATTATATACACTAACATTCATTAAATCGTATTGTACCTACTTTGGAAAATTTGCATATGATACCAATTTCCTATGTATCTTATGCAAAGTGTATGCCCGTCCGGCAAGCTTCGGGCACACACTTTGCAAAGGATACATGGGAAATGCATATGCAAATTTCCCAAAGTAGGTACAATACGGCTTTAAAACAAGAACACCACGTCCTGAACTTGACGCCTGAAAGGAATAAAAAAAACAGCTGTAAAATAATAAATTGTGTAATTGTAAAAACATACTTGCACAATTTCTTTGGAGTGATGATAAAGGGACAGGGTCGAAAGCGAAGGTATCAAGTGGTTGATGACGTGGAAATTGTACACAAGTCCTTCTCGTTCACTGTCGAATACAGAGGCCGAAGCAAAAACATGATGGCCCCCGTGAGGAATGCCATGGCCAAGATAGAAGACAGACCTAAGAAATGATTCGTTTAGTTCGCGCAAGGCTAGAAAAATAAAAATATTATCACACAAAAGAAATGGCATACAAGTTACTGACATACATATACTCGACACAGAGCAACCTCAATGAAGCCTACAAGAAGTGAATAAATAAAGGTCAAAGAGTAAATACAATACCTTCCCGGCATCCTAGAGTCCAACAGTAATGCTTCATGGGTGGAAATTGCCAGAACATAACGCTCTTCTCCCGGAACCGAAAGCAAGTGTTTGAAGGTTGCGAGCTAAAATCAACGATACCAATTCTAGATAAAATATTATGATAACTGAAACCCACCACTTATTACTACCCACACAAAAACTAATGTTGAAGCTTTTCGTTGGAATCGTTGGCCTCTTAGTTACAACGCAAAATCAAATGAATACCTGGTATTTATTCTTTGGTACATAGCTAGGATCTCCAAATTGGTGTTCTTCCCAAACAGGAATTGAATACAATAACATTGCAGTGCTCGGGTTATCCACCCTCAGATCCAGAAGACGAACATCGTTTTCATTGGTTGCATAGCACACTCGAGGGTGGTTGGAACAAGTCACAATCTACAGAGAATGCATTTAGTATGAAATTGGATACAACATTAGTGTTCAGAAAATAGGTGGCTAACGGTTAAAAATGAAAGTGTCCAATTTTTTTACATTAGAAAAATGATTTTTAAAAAAAAAACTTTTTTTTTGTATTTGCTCACGCTGTATTATTTCGTTTTTTTTTGTATTTTTTCACGCTGTATTATTTCGATTTTGTTCTTTTTCAGAATAAAGTATTCAATAAATAATTCAGAATAACAGGAACGAAAGAAACCTGTGTCTTGTGGCCGCTCTTATTCGACACATGCGTCAGCTTGTGCTCCACTGATCCGTGAAACACGAATCCACGATAATCACATAACAACACTTCATCGAGGTACGGATTCTCTTCGAAGCACCTCACACATCCTTTATATACTTGGGAAAGCACGTCCGTACATTGGTTCTTGATGTGCAATGCTTTTCTGGAAGAGACGAAACTATGATCTTTTATAAATAATGGGGAGAATGCGAGGC
This sequence comes from Pelodera strongyloides, assembly GCA_036852015.1. Lineage (NCBI taxonomy): Eukaryota > Metazoa > Nematoda > Chromadorea > Rhabditida > Rhabditidae > Pelodera > Pelodera strongyloides. The sequence continues at coordinate 182,995 of JAANDG010000148.1, read as the reverse complement.
AAGTTTCACACGTGGCCATCGCCAAGGCCAAGGAAACGTGGTATTCGGCAAAAAAAGGAACTTATACTAAAAACTAAAAGTCAAAAACCCACCGGCTTCTTACATAAACGTCGGCGAAGCGACTTGACTTCAGTTCAACGGCTGGATCAGCTAATGGGGTGTTTACTGGAGCAGTCTCGGGGTCCTCATCCTTCTCTACTATGACCGTACCCTTCTTTCTGACACGCACGTTCATCTGAAAAGGAATAAATTCATTATGTATTCTGTGTAATCCAATTAAGTCTGCTCAACATTCAAGGATAGACTCAGAGGTCGTATTCACCACTCCGTTTACCCCTGGAGAAAACTGTCTCTCGGAGAAAATTTACCTAGAAAGCGAGATTATGTCACAAAATTTGCATTCACCCGGCCTCAGAAGATGTTTCGCATGTGCCACCCTTTTGTTCTTTTCAAAATAAAGTATTCAATAATACACCAACGACAAAAAAACCGTCGATCGTGGGTTCAAAAAAATATGAAAACAGCAGGAATTAACCGCCCAAAAGAGGCAACTAACTAACCTGTTCCAACAATTTCCGGTCCGACATTTCAGACACGGTCCACAACTCCACCGTTTGTCCTTCAGAAACTCTCTTCGCGGCCAACAAATTCCGACCATACAGTAAGTCCTAAAAAGCATAGTTTCTTCAAGGTTTCAAGTGGATCTACATGATGCCACGCGTAGAAATTAACAAGTGACTTTACATTAGAAAACTAGATTTCAAAATATCCCCAAACATACCTTCGAATCGTTCAAGAATACTCCCGGAAGTCTCGAGAAATTACCGGGAAGAAGGCACGGCGAGCGAAGTGGAATCGGCAAGCCTATAACGAGATAAACAACATATTCCGATGAAGTATGCTGCCATCTTTGTCATACCATCATATCTGTGTATCTTACATACGAATAACTATTGTCTACATAACGTATGTGCCATAAGTTCCACAAAACAAAACCAACCGGCAGTAACTCCTTTCAGCTGTGGTGCCTTCCAGTGTTCGGCCAGATTGTGTAGTGTGATGAGTTCATCGTTCTCAAGTGTCCGTTGGTCAAAGAACAGAGAAGTGAATCCTCGTGCACCGGGTTCTAACTGTCCAAACTCTCGCACAGGCGGAGTTGTCCATATGGAGGACATACTCAACTGCTATTAGAAATCCTGCAAAAAAACTCATGTCTCGGGTGAAAAAAAAAGTAAGAAAAACTATGAGAGGCAAAAACGAGGTCAAATAAAATAAATAAAGACGATGTCATAACAGAAAAAAAAGACATAATATTTCAAATAAGAAGGCAAATAAAATACACAATACACATTCAACACTCGAAAATAATAAACAAAAATGAAGATGAGATAAGATGGGTATGATATAGCGACACGTTGAACTATCGTCGCTAAAATTTTAAAATCTACAAAATGAGAGACGTGACATATAAACAAACAAAGGGAGCATAAAAGAAGAAAACACAGCGCGCATTTGCCTTCTGTGCTTCTGTTCAGCGCCCAGAAGAACCCAAGAACCGTGAACATAAACATGTTCGAAAACAAACTAGACACCTGCTTGCGCCATAAGTAAAACTAAAATTACTTAGTCATCACACCCTGCGGGTTAAACCTTAAAGCGAAATACCGTTGGGTTTTTGAAACGCATCGCGGAACGCAACTGAATTCTTACGTATTTATGCCAATTTACTCAAATTTAGCTCGATTTCTTATTCTAATTTATTGCAATTGTATATGCTGCATAAGAATAAGAATGCTGATGCGCCCGATGCGTTTCAAAAACCGACCGGTATTTCGCTTTAAATAAATCAGTAATATTATGAGTCCAGGGTCTACATGTTGGGAACTTCAGCGTCATTTTAATGCATATTTAAAAACCCAGAAGGAACTAAAGAACTAATACTTGAGCATGTACTTGATTGATTTTGTATCTGATTGATTGTATTTGTGAATAAAGTAGTTATAAAAAAATACATTTAAATAAATATTAATTTCTGAATCACGCTTGACTAACCTGATTCAGAAGTTAGCTGAAGTGAATAAAGCCAGTCAATGTATTCTTTCTTCTTTTCGGGAGTGAGAACCTATATGAGAAACTATGAATCTATCTACTATATATGAATCCTTACAGCCAAAACCCGAAACTTGAATGGAAAGTAAATTGTTATAAAATATATAAACAATATTTAACATGTTAACAGAACATACATCATCAAGCGTATATAGCATATCCAGTCCGGAAAGAGCGAAAAATAGGAGCGTAGGCCTAAATAAGAAATGGTACAGCTATTCAACTATGATGCGATATTTGGAAATGGAACAAATCCCAAGCGGGCGCTTGTTTATATGTTCTAAACGATATATAGAAACATACGGTCATAAAACGTTACAGATTTCTACTAGAAGACACCAATACGTCGTACACCATCCTCTATGCTGGGGAACAATATACAATATCAAATATAGCAAACCTGCAGCTATCCAACGACAAGTAAACAGTTGGGAAGATGTTCAAATGCCGGGTAAGAAAACGAACATGTTTTCTTATGGAAAGTTGGTCCGACATGGAGAATGCTTCTGGAAATGCAAAAAATATAAGAAATCGAAATTTTAAGAAAACGAAATTGTACAAGATATCGCACTTTTCATGTCCTTATCACGCCTCGGAAAACAAATTAACAAAAAACATATTCAATATACAGGGTGACCGGTGATAAACCCAATATCAAGAAAGCACAGATAAAAGCGACAAGCAAAATAGAAAAAGTTCTTTATTAAGATCTAAGCTAGCTAACTAGATAACAATAAATAAAACAATATAGAATAACAATTAACCATTGTGGAAAACAGTCAGTCTAAGTATAAAAAAAAGACGGAGGAAGATAGCTTAGATAGCGCTAATTAAACACCCTAATTGACAAATTAAACCCATAATATATACAGTAGAACGAATGAAACAGCATACAGCAACAGCATACAGGAAGCATATCTTCGCAATAACTAATCTACTCTATCGTCCTAACATCTCAATGCAGAAAAAATCATCTTCATTCGTGCAAAAATTAAATAGTCCATATCTTGACCTACTAACCTACCACAAAACTAAGACAACAACAAAGCAGCAAACTTCTTGAATGCCTCCATATTAACTCCATCTACACTCGTCATCTGCTCGTAGTAGGGTTTCGGTGTGTACAATCGAACAGCTAAAGTAAGGATAAGACAATGATCAAATTCATTCCAATATTTCAATTACAAACAATGCGGCGCAACGACATGAGCAAAAAGCAAAAAATGTCCACCTATTGGCTTGGAAAAAATGCACATAAAAAACTAACCTTAATTATGTATGTTTGTGCGCACCTTTGTAGTGTAATAAATGATTATTATTATTATTAACCTCTTTCGACCCAAGTGATGAAAAAACTCCATCTATTGCCTTATTGTGAAAGATTCAAAATATGAAAAAAAATATGTAAAAACTAACCTCTTTCGACCCAAGCGATGTTCTTGATGGGGTTTTTGGGATTCAAATCCAGAGTATTCAATTGGAAGGCCACAAGGTCCAGTTTCCCGTCACATAGTTGGACTCCCTTCGTTAGCACGGGCTGAAGGAAATTACAGTAGACAGACTGGCAGGCTAACTGAGTACTTTGAATTGAATAATTGAACACTATCGGAACATTAATGATCAACTCAATTCGAGTTAGTTTTACAATACTATAATAAGACCAAGGATAGCAACTTCTGGGAACGGCAACATGATAAAGACGAAATAACCCGCGAATTTATTTTTCTGCTCGAGGAAAACTATACACCATATGACCCTAACGCCTCTCTGGAATAACAAGCAAGAAAAATATGCACATGGCTAGCAAGTATAGTTAACTCACTTTTTTTAAATCTCCCGATGTGGTTACTTGAGAACGGCTTGCCTGTGCAACAGCAGCACCAAATGTATGCAAAATGGCATTTGCAGCGTTCTGCTCACTAAAGAACAATGATGAACAGTTAATCAGTCAAATGTGACACTTCGGATAGAATCACATTTTTGGTTGTTGGCTCTAGTGGTTCAATGTTGAGAGTTCAGATTTATCGGGGTTCTCATAATGAATGTACTTACGTTGTCCACGGATATTTTTGATTTTGTTCACGGGCCCAGAGCAGAGTATCTACATAAAGGTTGGAAGATTGCCGCGCTATCTGAAATAATATTTGAAATACAAGAATCTCAAAATCACAGAACAAAACCACGCACAATTTAGAGTTATATTCACATAGTCAATAACACACTCATACTCATTAGCACTAAGAGTAAAAATTCAGGCTGAGGCCGTATTCACCATTCTTACGGAAAAAATTGATAGTTATTATTGTCAAACATTCAAATAAAACACAGAAATAATGTTTAAATAATTTTTTTCGACGAAGAGTATACCACAACACTTGGGTAATTTCTGGTTTACCCGTGCCAAGCTCGGGTAAAATTTTCCGTTTCCCAGCTCGCTTTTTGGGAAAAGGGAAAAAGTGGTGAATTCCGGGAAAAGGTAAAAATGGTCATTTTGGGTAAAATACTTTCCCGGGAAACGATTTTATCCGGGTAAATGTAGTGGTGAATACGGCCTCTGTTTCCGACCATTTGCGCGGAATTTACTCTTTCACTTTCACTCACATCAATGAACTGTATTGGAAGATTAAATTTTTCCAGTTCATTTCATAAATACCATTTTGTAAAAGAAATACCAAATACCGAAAAAGATAAAACCTATACTGTGAAAGAAATACATAAAAACTATCTACGAAAGGGAGCTAACCAATGCTCCGTCATTGTAAACATTGTCACGACCCAAGTCGATGGTTGGAGAAAGAGGTGAAACATCCGTGATAACCTCGTCACTAAAAGAAGCATAAATACATTATCCAGACCAAGATTTCTAAACAGCTAGTCTAAATACTAAATTCAAATTGAAGATAAGCTAAGCAATAGCAGTAACGATAAGGCTAGATATATTTGAATATACAAATGAAAAAAGACCTTGTGGAGTTGACTTCCTGTTCATCTGCCCACAGAGGAATGCTTCTGATATTCTGAACGGTTAGATGTGGCTGGTATCGAAGAACCAGCGGATTCAGCGAGAAATCAGGAGATGAACCAACTATGGCGGAGATAGGCTCATCACGGTCAGAGCTGAAATAATAAAAGGGTATGAAGACTTGGATCAAAAAAAGTGAATGGCAAAAATATACGGAGCAAAACAATATGAAAACATGTATCCATATCGAAGATGTCTATAATTATAATGGACAATAAACTGGCCAAACACTAAACGAGCAGCAAAATATTACCGGTGTGAGTCAGCCGATAAACCATTGGCGATGGCAGCAAAAAGGGCATGACGGTACAAGTTGTCAAGAATGATATTGCTGAAAAAAAAAACACAATTATGTAAAAAAATACAAGGCGCACAACATGGAGAAGCAAGGTAAATTTAAACAGTACATAAAAAATGTCAGTATAGAAAATCTTTAAAAAAATCCAAACGAAAAATACCCCGAAGGTGAAACTTACTTTCGTTTGACAACAGGGGTTCCATGCACTCTTACGTGCTTGATCCAGAACATAATCGGATCAAATCGTTCGGGCAATTTCTCGAGGGTTGGATCATATTTCTCGCCGTGAAGGATAGCATCATGCACCTGAGAGGTAATCGTTATACGTTATCCAGATGCCATAAGATGCTAACTTAGTTAAGTTGCATTATTTTCATTTTCTTGAACAAGCAGTAAAGAATGATGCTTGATAATAAGAAGGTGCAATCACAAGCCGAAAAAAACCTTTTCCTCCGAAACTTCCAGTTGATACCCATCCATAATTTTTCTAGGAAAGCCCTCACGAAGAACAGCCTTCGACAATGCACATGCCTGAATTAATATAGTTGCACAGACAGCTAGACCAATTGGTATTCTCAGCTGCAGGCTGTATGCTGCTTTTAAGTAGACAGAAAGTGTTAATATGAACGCAGTCAATTTTGTTTTCGCATAAATCTACACGAAAAAATCGATTCACATAAAATAGCTCTACCTGCGCCATTCCGTCACTCATAGGATCCGATCCGTCAAAAAGAAAACAGTGGATAGCTTTGTACAAGGGATGGTCCTAAATTGCAAATATAATTTAAACTTGTTCATTTAATTTAACTGGCATTGCTGAACATAGATCTACAAGTGGTGCGGTGGTGCATATTAGATACCCGGAAAAGGTCAGAATGACATCGAACATAAAAATATGAGCATACGGGTCCCTCACTTACCTCAATTCCCTGCTGTTGATAAACAGGGGGTTTGGTTTCCGGAGCAGAAATTACGCCTCTCTTAGCTGCATCCAGACATTGTGGGAAATTTGGGTCATTTGGATCAAAAATAGGTACACCTAGTGCCTAAATAATACTATAAATTTCAGGTACGTACATACATACGAACACGGAAATTTACTTTCTGTTTTGCCGTCATATTTATAGCATCGTGTTGGTATACCTGAAAATGCCTTTTCTTTTTTTCTGACGAAACACAATAATTCTACGTATTCAAATATTGTGGCTAGAATTCTAGTCAACTATACCTGAACAGCTTCCGGCAGTTTGAAAGCAGGCATCTTTCTGTTGTTTCTGGAGTTCAGAATTTCTTTAAAAATACGTGTGTCCATCTTTCCCCATTGCTTGACTGGTCTGTATTTACGGAACACCATGTTTGACTGAAATGAAAACAGTAAATAGTGGATGTTAACATGAAACAAGTTTTGCACGACTCACGACTTCGCGTGGTGAAAAAAAACAGGATTGAATCAAGCGAAGGGGCGATTGTAAAGCCTGAAACATTGGTACTGTAAACGAATCATTTCTTCTCTCTCAGAAATATCAAAGAAATACCAAATAACAGCATGCAACAATCATAAGGGCGCATTCGAGATGGACATTTTCCGGAAAAGAAAAGAAAAAAGTGGTTCGAGATGGACACCGAGAAAAAAATAATACACGCAAAATAATTGCCGAAAATGCAAATGTACCGTAATTGAGGGCGCGTTCGGGTTGCTCTTTCCAAAAGAAATGAGGCAAAAACCCCGTTCGGGTTGGACCTTTCCGAAGGGATTTAATGCTAGGAGAGATGAGAGTGACGCGGTCTGTGGGCAGAGACGCAGAGGAAGGCGAGAAACTGGCCTTAACATCGCATTCTTCCATTAACTTTTGTGAATAGAGTTAATTGATACTTCCTTCTTCTGTATTTCCAACATCACTCATCTGTTCTTGTTGTTGTTTTCTCCTTAGTTTTGAGTTAGTAAACAACTTATTCTTACTTACTCTCTTCTTCTATCGTGTAAAACTATTCATTTTCCTTTTCCTGTAGACTATTTTGAGCGCTTTTTTAATCAATTCTGGAGTTCATAATTTAATATCGAACTAACCGAATCCGTTACAGATCATTTTAACTCTTCTCGCTGAAATGGCTGCTAGATTGGTTTCGGTAAGTTGACCTATTACTGTTTCAAGTTTTTTTATGTATTTATATCTGTAATAAAAATATAATTGTAGGATGATGTTCATGTGATCAATTCTTTGCATCGACGAGTTGTCGACCTTATCCTGGAGAAGTGAGGAAACATTTCTAATTATTTTTGCACTATTTAGTTATTTACTTTTGATAATTGGTTTTTATTTTTTAATTTACGCTCGCAACTTTTTATCCATCTATTAAGGGACCGAGATATGGACGCTCCAACTCGTGAAGGAGTTATTGCAATGATAGTGGATACCATCCACGACATACAGGAAGCCCTGACTCAGCCCGCAGGTACGGATAAACTTTTTTTCTTACTTTATAACATGTTGTAAACACTATTGGAGAAATTCAGAGGCTTTTTTAGTGTTATTAAAAAGAATTTCTGTTTAGTGCGTATACGAGCGGATCCGAATATCCAGAACCCGGCCGTTGACGAAGTATGTTTCTTTTTATATTATAAGAATGATGAGTTACAGCACTCAATGCAAGAGTGTATATATAATCATTTAATGTCTAAATAATTATTTGTTAAGGGATCATCGTTGAATGCACTCCTCGCAAGACTTCGGAATCAGATTAAGTCGGCAGGCGTCTTGGCTGACATGGCCCACATAGGTTATTTTTTAAAATTATTTTGTATCAAGTTTTTAAATGTTTGTATACTATTTTGATTACAGGCATGTATTTATTGTGTTTTATAGGACCACCGGCGAACAATGTCGAAGCCAACGTGTTAAATCGCACTAAGGACACGATGCGCAACTTATACGACAACATATCGCCCGTTGCGTCCCTCCAATGATCTTCAACGGATTCGGATTAAGCGAGATCGATGGCCACCACTTTGTGAATTACTAGCTTCTAAAGTTGTTTCCGCTCTATCGTGTATTTTATTATTTTTCTTGTAAATATGTGTCTATCATTGTGTATATTGGACGAAGTATTTTTATATTTTCTCTTACACGTGCACATCAATAAATTAATTCATTTATCGGTTGTCGACTAAAGAGGAGAAGGAATTTGTTAATTACAATGCTTACTTACAATTAGATATCTTTCATTTTACCCGATAAAGTGTCTCTCATAAAGATTCCTCGGAAATTCTTGATTTTTAACTCATTGACGAGCTCTTCGAGGTCAAGATTGGTTGAAGTCAAGATTGGTTGAAGTCAAGATTGGTTGAAGTCAAGATTTATATGAATACTTTATTCAGTGTACACCGAAGTAAAGCGGAAGACAAAAAAAAACGACAACAATAATATAACAACAACGACAAAAAAAAACAATGAGAACAAAGCGCATATAACAAGCGACAAAAACGATGTACAACAATGGAATGGAGGTACATGTGAAAAACTAAGGGTGAATGTTTCTATTTGCTACTTCATAAAGCTCGATTAGATCAAGCTCGTCAATTCGGGTTTTAAACGAATCAACGGAACTCGAAAGAACAATACTATCAGGAAGTAGGTTCCACAAACGAGTGGCCCTGTGCTTAAACGAGAACAGAGACTGGGTAAGTTTAACAGAATTGAAGTCAAGATTGGTTGAAGTCAAGATTGGTTGAAGTCAAGATTGGTTGAAGTCAAGATTGGTTGAAGTCAAGATTGGTTGAAGTCAAGATTGGTTGAAGTCAAGATTGGTTGAAGTCAAGATTGGAAAATAATAAAAATTACTTGAGCAGCACCTGTCTGAGAACATGTTAGCTATTCATCTGTAAACATGTAAAACGCTTACTAGTTGTTTGCTAACTTTATACTATGTCTTGATCCCGCCCTTTTTCGTAGTAAACGCACTGTTTATCAGCGGCGTTTGTTCACGCGCGTACATTATGGAATGAAAAAAGATCAAAATAGCAACGATCTATTTTTATAGTATCTAATTAGTGTGATTTTAACAAGCATAATGCAACATAACCTTCTATTTACTAAATCGATCTTATTTATTCGCTTGATTGATACTATTTTCTTTCAACGGTGGTGCATGCGCGCGAATTGCTTTCAAATCAAATTTCTTTTTCTTTTTTTGTTCCTTGTTATTGCTAGTTTTGATTTTGCTCTTTATCTAATCTTTTGGAGGCACTTTAGTGATCGTTATATAGAGAATTCTCCTCAGTCCAGTCCAGTACCTATTTCTGTACCAAAGTCCCTTAGCTTCTCAGCAGTTATTTCTTTTCGTATTGCTCAGATGCTTCTCCAACTCCCTTATTTGTCCGTGTAACTTGCATGTTACCTGTTGGCTATTTCTTTGCAGTTAAAGATGTGGCTGGGTGCCCGAGAACTAATGGAAAGTATAATGTCCTTTCCCTCTGTGGATGAAGGCAACGTTGATGTTCTTATTCGTCTCTTGGATACATATAAAGAAAGGATGTTAGCACTAACTAAAAACCCGGTTTGTTTCATTTATATTTACATATTGAATGGTTTGTTCCCAAAGACAAATGTAATTTGATGACCTATTTGAGTATAACCGCTGTTAGACAGTGTATTACTTGAATGCAATCTTCTTGAGCTACTATTTGAAGTCCCAGAAAGTAATTATCATTTTAGGGGAAGTCTCCCACTGATCGTGTGAAGATCTCAAACCCACAAGGAGTCTTTGATCTCGGTGGCGATAAAGGAAAGATTCAACTGGACGCCCTTCTGTGTAACGAAGCACAAGTTCTCAGCGACGCGTTCCAATTGAATGAATCAGTTTCCATGGAACTGTTGTTGACAGGTTAGGCGATTGAGAGAAATAACCTCCGTGAATAATTTTTGTGTGTGTGAAAATCCGTTAGTTTTATTTTTACGGTGTTTGGTAATCACTTACCGTTTGCATATTCAGCTGAAGGAGAAGTGCGAAACTATGATGGATTCAATCGCGGACTGGTCGCAGTCATATGTTACTATTCTTCACATCGTCTTTTTGCTGAAGCGCTCTGTTCGTGAGTATTTCTTTTGCCTTAAAATATTAGGTAATGGCTCTCCGAAAAGAGCTACCAAAAGACTAAAAGAGTGTTTTTCAATTTTCACTGCACCTTACATCTTCATTGTTTCAGGATTTTGTCGTGGACACGTGAAGATTTGCCACAGAAGATGGTCGAATATATCCAAACAAATTTTGTCAACACTGCACTTCTGAAGCAATTAATACGTTAGTTCTTATGTATTTCAACATTTTTGGTTGTGTTGTCGAAGCTTGTGTGTATGCTGGGCTGGGGGTCTTTCACTGTATTTATCGGTTCTTTCTTATTGCAGTCTCGATAACAAATGTGTTTTTAAGAGATTCAAGCAACATTCACAGTGGTCAACGAATTCCACGTTCTAATGCAGCCACACATTAATGGCCTTGGAGCAGCACGTCACCAAAGTCTGGTTCGTGGTTTTTTATATTTTGTTCATTTCAATGTATTGTGCATTGTTGTTATTACTTTGTTTTGTACCTCCTACCTTTCAGTTACGCACCCACATCGAAGAAACAAGAAAACGAAGTGCCGAAGCGGCCTACCTACTTTGTGTGTGGGCCAGAGAAAAGTCGAAGGATTTTGTTGCCGAACTGTTCCCTATTCTGAAGGTTAGTCCGCTTCCGCCTTCCGCTTCCGCTCTCTCCCTCTCTCTTTATCCATTTCGTAATTATTATTAACTAATTGAAACTTCAATTATATTTTAGTCTTTCACTGACAAGGATAAACTTCAAGCGCATCACGTCACAGCCTGGACATGTCTCTTGGTTCTACTGAACTCCAAGTGCCTTTCGCAGTGTGAGTTTTCCTTGTGTTTTGTTTGATTTCGTTAGCTTTCTATTTTTTGTTCTTGTTCAGTATTGTCTCTCTATGGAACAATGGAACACACTGAAATGTTGTTTATTGTTATATTCGCAATTCGGGGCCACAGTAATGTGCTTAATTTAACTATTTGGTGTATTACGATCTTTCAGCGAACAGAATATCTGCCGTGGTCTCGGAATGCCAGCTTCAGGTTAGTTTTGTCGAATTTTTTTATTGTTTGGTTTTGAATTGGGCACTGAGTGTTTTCTTAACCGAAGTTATACGTTTGTTTGATTCGCAACGCCTTTATTTTTATTATTCTCACTGCAGGTTGTTATACGGATAGCTGACTGACAATAAAAGTCATTCACACAACCAACTGTTTTTTTTAGCTCGGAAATGAGGCATCCTGGTCAGATGTGTCCATGTTTGGTTCCGTTTGTCTGGCATTCGCCGTGGCTGTTCAACAAATTGCGATTATGCCCTCCGAACACAATGGTACGTATTCATTTTGTTTGTTTTGAGCTCCCACTAGTTCTGCATTCCTTCGTCACGCTTTGACATGCGGATTAGTCTGAAAAGTTTAGTACTAAGGACGGGACATGTTGCGCTCCTTGTTACTGAGACATTTCTGGTTTAGCTCTTGTCAACTTGTCAGTCGATGTTACACGTTTCCTCGACAAGGCGATACACTACATGTGTTTTCACTTTCTTCGTTTCTGTGTCATCCCCCACGAAGGACTCCGATCAGTTCCTCAGCAGGTATTTATAGTTGTATCTATTTGATTTCTTTTTTGGTAGCCCTATTTGGTTCTTCCCCGGGTGTTTTTGTAGTTTTCAAATGTCATCCGAGATTCAAATGCATTTAATATCATGCCTGTTTGTACTTACTCTTTTATGTGGAGCGGAAGACTAGGCGTTGCTGATAGCGTTCCTTTTATCTCATGTCCAAACTTTATAGATTGTGGTTGTGGATCGTCTTCTGAAGGGGTTCGTGTTGGTCTTCCCATCCAAAATGATGGAACTCATGCGAAGTGGTGCTGATGAACTGCACCATTTTGATGAAATCAGAGAATTGAAAGGTATCCTTTATTTATTTACCTACTATTGACCTCCGTCCCATCAGGTTCTTACGCATTGTTGTCTACGGTCAATTATCTAATGAAGTGAAATCAATTGTATACTGTATTGTATACTGTTTTTGTATACTGTATACTGTAATTAATTAATTGTATACTGTAGGCGTCGTCAATGTTCAAGCGCATAACGAACATTTCCGTGTGATGTTATCTGCATTTTCTGAGGTGGGTTTTTTCTTGTGTTTGCACGATTGACAAGCGGCTAGTAGTGTTTTGTTGTTAGTCGTTAGATCTCGATCTAATATAGAAACAACATCTAATTTGTGTGAACCACCCATCAATTGTTTTCTTTCTTTATAATTTTTTTTCACAACTTTAGTTGTATCGCATGGACCAACGGCAAGCGGCCATGTACAAATTGAGTGAGGCGACACTCACTGAACTAAGCCAAGAATTCAGTGTGGATGGAAATGTGAGCTTTTATTAGATTTATTGGCTGATGAAAAAATATGTTGACATCAAAAAACGTATTTGGTCAATTTCGGTTTCTTTACATAACACTGTCATGTGACATGTTTCTCTTTACATAACACTGTCGTGTGACATGTTTCCAGGTGCAACTGTGTCAATTTTTGGAAATTGCCCGACGTCCACAGCATTCAGTTCACGCGGTCGCTTATCTTCAGGTAGTTTCAGCCTTTTTGGGTTCTTCTTGATTACGTGCTACTTGTTTGCTAGTTGAGTTCTGAGTTCACATGTTTTCTTCCTAGTTTATGGTTTCAATGAATTTATATTCAGGTACTGCGTGATGTTTGCATCACCCCGGAAACCGCGAGCCTTATTTTCGATCTCTTCCAAAACCTGCCCCCAAATTCAGGTGAATTTTGAGCATATTTTTTTTATGTTTTGGTTTTTTTGAATGTTTTTGGAAATTAATCTTGAATGTTTTTATTTAATCCTTCGGAACAGGCTGCCAATCGAGTAGTTTTCGTTCCGAAGTTTTGTGTGAAGCCCGATCCGTACTAAAGTCTAATCTTATTTCCAGAGGGATTCTTTTCTTGGAGCTCGTTTGCGAGTGCTCTGCGAGATTATGAGCGCTACTTCAGGCAGAATTCCTCATTGTTTATGCCTGGTTCAGCCAAAGCACAGGTGAGTGATCATTAGTAGGCTAATGTTCCTTATTTACGATTTACGAAGTTGGTTGTTTTAGTTTATTTCTTATTCTTTTGGTCTATTTATATTATAAAATTTTAGGCAGACGCAACTATTCTGTCCGAAGAAGAACTGGCCGGTCTTCTGGCGTGGACACAATTGGCGGAGAAAGTGGCTAGATTGGTGCGATTATTTATTTATGTTTTATAACTCTATAACTTTATGTTTTGATGTTTGTGGCAATCTTTATGAGCGTGCAGAGTGAAGCGAAGTAGCAACGCGATATAGCAACAAAAGAATATACTTATTCTTAGGTCGATTTAGATTTACAATCTTGTCAAATACCCTATCCTATAAAATAGAAACCTTTCAGGATGACGAAGCGTGCCAAGTCCTGGCTGATGATCGAAGCTGGGCTCTTGTTGAGGCATCTTGTTCTGTTATTGCTGCCAGAGTACCACTTGTTTTGAAGGGTTGGTTTATGGTTTCCTGTTATCTTAACAAGCAAACCAATAGGGAATACCTTGTGGTACGTTTCTTGCTTAGAATGCTTAGAAACGATGGGTTTAATTTAGCATATCTTTAGGCCTATGTTCCTTGTTTTGCCATATATCGTCGTATTTAAACCGAAAATGACTGTGATTCCCACTGGTTTATTTTTCTTCACTTTAGGCGCTCTACTTCGTATGTTGGCAGCCGTGTCTCGTCTTCCCAATGGAGCGAATCGTGTGTGGTCTGCATTGTCATCTTATTCGATCTGTTCATTCAATGAGACGGGAAAGCTGGTTGGATTGATTGTGAGTCTTTAAGTGTTTAACAATGTATGTGTACGGTTACATTATTAGATTATCATAGCTTTCAATGGATGCTTCGTTGTGCGTATCTTATGTCTTGAGACAATCCCTATCAGGGTAAGACGATAAGAACTGTTATTTCGTTTAGCAAGAACTGGAAGAGCGTGAATGTGCCGAGCATTCATACGAGTGTTCTCTTGGAATGGCACATCTACTCCGAGCTCTCTTCGCACAACCAAATGTTCCGGAAACTGTAAGCTTAGAATTGTTTGAGGATTTTACTATCTGCATGATTTTTTTAAGTGGGTTTTTATTTCGGAAACGAAAGCTGCAAGTGCTTGAAGACCAAGACTTTTGTAGGCTTGTTATGTGTACTCATTTTTGACAGTTATTTTGTTGTTTATTTAGTCTGCGCCTTATTTGCAATTCTGTGCCAACTCTGTTCTCTCGCAACTCAGTTCCAGGAGCTACAAGTCAACTGATCAGATGGTGGGTTCCATTTTTATTGTGATAGTGGTGCATTTTTCTTTGCATTTTAGCGTTTTCCTTTGTTCTGTTACTTGTTCCTTTGTGAGCAATCCTTGATTTGACAATTTATTAATTACTGATTATAATTGATTAGACATCCATGTGTCCCGAATTATTATGTGGAACGTAGAGCATTTTCGTGTTGATTGGATTGTGATATTGCTTGCTGAAAAGACTCCTTGCAACGATTTTCGGCGCTCCGTTGTGGTTCTTCTAAAACGGATTTTGATTAAGAAAACCAAGTTGTTAACACTTTATCGTGATACTACATCTACGTTTGACAACTTTTGATGTTCTACATTTATACTCAGCGTAATATTTTATTGTATATAATAATTAGCAAACTCACATTAAGAATAGGAATGAGCTCTCTTTCGCCCATAGAATCACTAATCATATGGATTAGGATCTTGCTGTCGGGGTCGCGATTTCCAGCCCTAAGAGTAGAATGAGAACTTCTAACATACAGCTATCATAGTCGGAAATATTATAGAAACTCGAGAATATTTTTTTCGAACTCGAACTAATGAATTTACCAAGTGACCATCTTTTGCATTACAGTCGCTGCCATTTCCATACTGCTTGCATAAACTGGGGCTATCTTGTAAAGATGACTTCCCTCGTGCCCTGTAGATGTAATTCCGGCGCAAGCCATAATATCCCCTAAAATGACCGATTCACAACAGTGGTGGTTGTAAGTCGTCTTGCTCACACTCTCCAGTGTTTTGCCGTACTGGGAGTAGTGCATACTTTTTTTTGTGCAGAAACCCACCATTTTCACCAAAGACCACGCATCCTTCGGAAAATTCAAATTCGTAAAACAGCTTCAGAAATTCAGCTCTGTCGCGTCCTAAACACCAAATAGGATGATTATATTTCTTAATGTTATTTCTTCCTCATGAATTTGAATCTAAATGTGGAGTCTCGAATATCTTCCTTACCAGTGACTTTCTTGTCGAATTTGCACAACATTTCGAACTCCTGTTCGTTGAGATCACTGACTAGTTTTGTTTTCTGTTGTGGATTTATCTAAATTTTGTGATTATTCTTCGGCTTGTAAGTTCAGTTATGATTTGTTTTCGGTGAAATCGTGCAACCTTCTTCTTTATAACAAGTTATTGATATCATATCCTCTACGCACATGATCCTTCAATGCATCAGATAGTTGATTCCATTCGAATTTGTACTTGCAGAGAAGTTGTGCTTCCCAGGGAGTATTCTTCGCTTGATATTTGGGGGCCATGTCAGGGACTAAAACGTTAATTTTATTCTGAGAATTATGATTAGGCCAATTATCATTAACTGGTAGTTATTAATATGTAATTTTTTTTTCTATTCACAATCGAATGAGAACATACAAAATCTTTGCCGCTGGCGGGATTCGAACCCACAACAGCACACAATCTCTCGCTTCACAGGCCAACGCTCTACCTGCTGAGCTATGCTAGCGAATTCAAGAGTAATTGTAGTCGTATATGTAATTAAATTAACAAACCAGCATGCAGTCCCAGTATGTGATCAGCTGGAATTCGCTTCATTGCTCTTTGCCAAATTAGACTCCCAACTCCCTGTGAAATTGAGTCTTGAGTATCTTATTAAAAAATTTTGCTTTTGTTCTGTGAGTAAATCCAGAAAAGGTCTTAATATAAATTACTTGCGTAAAATCTATTGGAAGTGTAAGTGCTTACTTTCCCTCTCATCTCGGGCATTAGAATGTAAAAACCGAGAAATGCGACATTGTCGTATTCGTTCCAAATCACAGCGCCACAAAAGTCACCAGCTAGAAATGTTTGTATATAAGGATGAAATATTTTTTTTTTTCGAAAGCAGAAGTTTTTTTGGCGTCAACTTGGAAAAAGTTAATTTTGTGGTTGGAAACACTTATTTCTATTTTGAAAATTTCTAAATATGGCAGTTGACTTATGTAGACTGACTGACTAACTCTTCTTCTTCCTTGCGAGTACAATCCTGGTTGATTGGAGTGTGGGTGTCATTCCGAGTACCGTGTTGTCATCACTTGTCCATTCCTCACTGCGAACTAGATCTTGCCATTGAGCCCAGCATTTGTCACTTCCGTGATCTAGGATTTCTATTTCTTCCATATTTCTGAAAAGTTGTTTATTGCAGCATTATATTTGTGCGTTTGTGCCAGCCATCGAAAGGTGCAAAAAACTGCAACTGAAACTAATATTGATCGCATCATATATTCTAGTTTACAATGCATACTTTACATAGTTAAGGAAAATCTAAACATGGAAATTTAAAAATTAGATGTGAGAGTGAGAAAAGCAAAAAAAGTGAGGAACTTGTCTGGAGCTGGGTGGCATGGACACTGAGGCTCTTTTTTATATGTTCGTGCATTTCGTGGACACAGGCTGATGCAGAGACGCAGACAGTTGACAACTGATAGAGAGTACTTTTGACCTATGGACCCACAGAAAACATAAGTGGCTGGACCAATGAAACTAAACATATGGGAACGAAAAGCTAAAGAGAGGTCTCGTATTTGGCCGGTGTGCTTACTGGCTTATCTGAACCCTAAGCCTAAGGGTTTGATTAAAATATCGCTAGTAGAGGACTACAAGACTCCCCACTGTTTACGTTGCCTTTAAAGGTCATTCTGTTATCTACATTAGCAATAAAAAACTGTTTACGGCCCCCGTTGTTTGATCTTTAATGACGATTATTTATAGTACGTGAAAATAGCGCCGAAAATGTGAGTGTTATAGTTGTATTATTGCGAAATTGATCATTGTTTTTTTGTGAGTTAATGTGGTGATTAATGCGTGTATTATGTGTTATGAAGATGTTGTTCAGAAATTTTCTGCGTTAGTTTATTGGATTCGCACTCACAAAATGCAGTGTTTTAATTTAATAATGTTCAATTTGACTTATCTCTCATTATTTTCAGTGGGAACTCGCTGAAGTATGTATGGACTCACTGTATTGGGTTCTCTTGCACGCCCATGTAGACGGGAGATCAGTCTCCAGAAGGGAACCACATGTTGCCATTCTGCTGCAACTCCTCAACGATACACCACTATTCAGAACGGTATGTTTTTGAACTTATTATGGGTAGTCAGTGGACGGCATGTATGAATTATTGTCCAATGGTGACCCTACAAAGAATATATATATCTACGTATTTCTGTATGTGTTGCGCCCTGAGTTGGAACAATGCTAATGGATACAGATGTTTCCCGGCCAGTAACTGATTGCGTACTATTTAGGTTGGTTGGGTGTTGTGTGAGGACTTTGATGCAGCCAACTTCCACAGTGGATCAGTGCGTGTGTCTGCCGATGCTGCTCTTTCGGCATTGCGACTTCTTCATGCAGCAGTCACCAGAATGGCATCTCTTCGGTTAGTCTCTTGTTTCTTCAAATAAGAGTTTTGTTCGCGTAAAATGATGACCGGAATGCGGAAACAGATGAACACACGTATGTTCAAATGATCAACACACTCAAGAAGCTTTGCCTCCCACCCGGACCCGGTATATTTTGGTGTCGCTTTTGTACTCAATATTCGGACTTACCGACAGCTAGACTTGTGTTTCATGCTCAGTTTCATGCTGATTGTATGTAGTGTGAATTCTGTTGTCTTTGTAATCTATATGAAACATTTATCTTTACTCGTTTAGTACTGCAATCCGTGCAGCCGATGCAGATGCAATTCTGTCGTCAGTGGAAGCTCTGATGCTGTCTCCACTCCCTCAGTCTCCAAATCAGAACATTCTCAACCTTCTATTCCACTTTGTATCTCAGGTTTGTGTTTGTTTGTTTTGAACCTGCAAGGCCTTTCTAGTAATATTAATATTTTTTTATTCTAAGTTTGTCACGGTCTTGGGCCTAACTGGATTGAGGAGACTTGAACACGAAGCTGAGTCGACCTGAGACCGTATTCACCAAACCAACCCACAGGGAGCCCTCCCTAGGCTCACGAGCGCTCTGACTCTTTTCTGCTCTCGCACTCTCTACCACCATTTAGATCCCTGGGGAGGCCAGGGAGCAGGGAACGCTCCCTGTGTGTTGGTGAACAGAGGACCCATTTGTAGTCTGACTGATCGTTGTGTACATTTGCAAACAAATTGACTATTTGACCTTCTTTTTCAGCACGATGAACTGCCAGTCCACGCCCTTCTCTGTATGCAAATCATTCGGGAGATTTGTTCAGTGAGACCGTCACTGCAAGGAAGAATTGTTGACATGTTGAGGAGTGTTAATGAGGTGAGAGTTTACCTTTGGTTTATTTCTGTGTGTTTTATTTAATGTCATAATTTGTATTATCCATTGTATCCTTTCAAAACGTGTTCCTTCAGATGCCTGCTCGCCTTATTCGAACAGCATATTCAATCCTTTGCCCTGATTCGATTGTGTACACGGTGGAGGAGGTTATGCTCAAGGGTGAGTCATTTATATTACTACGGTATTCAGGAATCAATTGTATGGGGTGATACTCTAGAACGTCTATGGAGCTGAGGCACGTTTAAATTGGTTTGTTAATTGTTAAACTTTCAGGTCTAACATCTAACCTTGTTTTCAGATAACTATGACTTTGCCGACGACACAGCAAAAGTTCGCGGAGAAACTGCTAGACTGTTACTTGAGGTACGGTTGTATTTCTGAGTTCTTTTTCAAAAAAAAAAAGCAGCTACCTCGGTGTCGGTGGAGTGGTTCCTGATATTGTTATTGCAAAAAATATAAACATTTCAGACCCTTGCCGATGCGATGGAAACGGATCCGTCCACTCCGAATCTCTGTTATCTCATGTTTGCAATTAATCTACACGACACGTCGAGTGGTACTCTTTATGCAAACGGTGAGCGGTATTTATTTTTATTTTTTTAACAGAATGCGCAGGTATCTATCTTCTGTCTTTGCACATTTTTAGCCTCCTTCATTTGGTGAATTTGTTTGGATGATTAACGTGTGATGTGTGTTCAGCTGCCGTTGCGATGGGCACTGGATTGAAACGTCTTCTGGAGGTTGTTGATGCGTTTGTCAGATCCGAGAACCCTTTCTCTCTTCCATTTTCTGCCCTCTTGCAACCGACATTCAGATTATTGGTGAGCGTTCTTTGCTCCCGTTCCCAGAGTGTGACCTGGAACTGTGAATTTGTCTTTTCGTGAATATGGCTTCACACGGGTACTCCTTCCCTCTTATGCCCCTGTTCTCTGTTTAGCTTTGTGGTCGAAACTGAAATACAATGTATGATCGAAAACGTTTCACTAAGTAAGAGCGTAGGCAATCTGATTCATGTCCATTAGTCCAATTCCTTTTCAGAGATGTCTGGTATCGATCGATTCCCCCAAATCTCCCCTCATTCTGCGTCACATCCGCTCGGAGGATATTGTCTATCGCCTCGCCACCAGTCCGTTTGTTGGACTACATGCAGCTGCAGCTACTGTACGTTTATGTTTACTTTTCATGCTTGCGACAAACGTTTACAGTTTACCTAAGTGATTTGTTTCATCGTTTCCTTCATTCGCAGTTTGATTGTGGGTATCTGTTTGTTTCTTTCAAAACGAACTGTATTCCGATTTTCACTCGTATGAAATTGTTTTTTTAGTTGTATTTTGATTTTGATTCATTGTTCAATCTTGATTAATCTCCAGGATGAAGAGTCTACCACAACGGCTGCCTTGTCGGACATGATTGCTGGAAACATCCTCCATTTGTCTGCATTGGAGATTTCTTCATTACTCGTTCATGGTGTGTTTTATCTGTGTTATAAAATCAAAATTGTTCGTTGATCACTACTTCTTCCCACATTGCTTATTCGTGTTTTAGGTCATTTCTCGGAGCCGCAGCGTTTACTCCGCGCACTTTTGGAAACGGTGGAGGGAGGGGCAGATGTTGGTGCGAACCAGACGGCTATGGAACAGCTCCCGAGTGATCGGTAGGGAATCAGCTGTGTATAACTCTTTGCTAACAAATGCGAAATACTGGCCGGTTTTTCTTCGAAGGTTCCCTTGATGTCATCGGTTTCCTTGCTATATCTCACCTCCAATTGTTTTGCTTTCAGTAACGTGTTGTTCTCTTTGCTTCAAAATGCACAGACTGCAATTCCCATGGAATCGGCACCCCCTCTGCTCGACTGTTTTGACACTGTCAAACTACAGAAAGTAGGTTTTATACTTGTGTTATTAGTGACTGTTAGTAGGATAAAGGAGCAAAGGTACTCAACACAGAGGAGACCATCTCTTTGGTTCTCTTTGTCATCTCAGGTCCTTCAGGGCTGTTTTTTTTTAATGAAAACTACTTCAGGTTCTCGATTGTTCACTTCGCTCAACCACGTGGGGAATTCCACTTTATGACATTGAACACATCCATTTCTTACTGAAAAGGGAGATTATTGCCCTTGGAATCGAGGATGCAGCCGTACCAACTAAGGTAGTGTTTGTTGGTATACTACTACGTATTATTTGCGGATTTAGGCTCTTTTCTGTTCCTCGTCGGTGCCAAAAACCATGTTTTTTTTCTGACCATTTGATGCCAAAAAACAAACCGGATAGCAGTGAAATTTGCTTGTTTACGGCGGCTCAATGTGTGCATTTTAGATTTTATGGTATTGAGTTTTGCTTGTGCTTGGTTCATGTATGTTATCTTTAAGACAATTAAGAACATGAAAAGGCTACGTTTCCTTTTAGGAAATGGAGGTTGTGCTCGAGTGGTCTACTGCTTGTAATGATCGTTGGTTGCTGGAGTCAGCACACTGTACCTTGCTGTCCGGATGCACAGCCCTGTTGAGAGTGATTGCCCTCGTCACGCCAATGCCTTTCTTCAGTCATGGTAAGACCAGTTTGATGGTAGTACTTCCCATATTCGAGGGTTCTAAGTACCACCGTTAATTACGTGATATGTTCAGTAAAATCATAATTATCGTCTTGTTTTCAGCAAGTCAAGTACAGATCCTTCGCGACGCGAGCTTTGAATTGAGCGCCGTAACTTCTTGTCACGGCGGAGAATTAGCCACGGCACTTTGCAGATGCTTACTCAGTGTTTGTAAGGTGAGAGTTGAACTGATCTAGATTATGTTTCATTTGGGGCTGAAGGAGAGAGCGAGCGAGAGCGAGAGACAGAGAGTCAAGTAATCAAAGGTTCCATTTAGAGCTAGAATGATCCAAATATTTTGTCCTTTCAGGCTATTTGCACTTTATTGCGTCAAGAAGAATGTGCAATCGAGGACAAGCGGTCAATTCTTGCCCAGGTTTTATCACCGATCTTCGAACTTATGGTGCAACCGGGAGAAAGAGCACTGGAAGCAAAGGTGCGTTGTTGTTATAGTTCTTACGCTTTGCTTATGTTTCAGTGGATTTTTCAGTTTCAGTGGACCCATATCCACAGATTCTTTTAGTGGTTGTACTATACACTACCTTATAATTCTGTGGTGTTTGGTGGAGAGTTAGGTGGCAGGGGAATTGTTTGATCTTTATGCTTATTTCTTTAGATTGCCCTTTATTCGACAGCTCGTCGATGTATTGCCGCGTGCTACAGGGCACCGGAAGAGGCTACTGCGGATGTGATTCAGAAACAAAAGGTTTATTTTGTGGTCACTTATACAGTAGTGTGTCCGACTCTCTTTGCGACATCAGGGAATAAATTAGGTCCGCATCTCAAAATTTTGGGGAGGTGATTTAGACTAATTTGCATACTATGCATTACGGATTGGGAGGTGATCGTCCGCATTTGGCGGGGTGTTTTATGCTGTGCTTTGCGTCTGTCTGTTGATTCAAAATTCCCACCCACAAACTTTCTTTATGACTTTCTGTTTCCTTCCAGAGAATCGAGGATGAATCATGGCTCTTCCGCCCGACAACCAGTGCGCAGGACGATCCCATTAGGTAGCGTTATTTCTATTTTTCATAGTTTTGGAATTCTATCCGTAGACCGTAAAGTTTGAAAAAGATGTGTACCTAGCATTACTTTGTCTTCTCAACTCCTTATTTTTTGTGCACTGCAGCAAATGATAACCGTGACACCTTATTTTATTGTAGACACTATTGTAAACACTTTTTCAGAGCACTTTTGGATAAGTTCACCCAGGAGTTGATCGGCCATCTATCCTCCGATATTTCGGACCTTCCACTCGAGTTTAAGGTTGGTTTAATTATACGTTGTGTATATGTTCTTAGTTGTGTCACTGGTGGTATTGGTTGTAGTCGTTTAAACGTAGAAAATGTAATTATAATTATGAAAAACACGGGTTGAGTAAAATATCTGAAAATGAACGTGTGTTGGAAAGTGCGATAGAGATAATGAAGATAATTGTTGCTGGATATAGGAGCTTCTTTTGCCCTCTTCGGTACTGAGCCACCTTTGAGATAATCTTCGTGCGAAAGTTATTTTCCATTCAAAGCGTGCAAATAATACTTTACTGCAGCATTCAAAACAAAGAGAAGTATATGGCTTGAGCGTTATTGAATATATATCGTCGTTACCACTAGGAATAGAACTTTATTGTGAAATGCGAAAGTAACATTAAAGTCATAGCATTTCCCTGGCTTCTCGTGATGTGATTAATCTGGCCGGACGGGCTCCATAGGTTTCAACAATTAAGGCGTGCACATCGTCCTGAATGTAAGATGTTTTGAAAACTCTTTATTTTCTTTCTCTATGTGCATGTTATGGGTTTTAACATGGTTCTATTGAAGTGGGCTAGGTTTATGAAAGTGGTCTTGCTTTCTGTATGGTCATGTTTCTTCTATTGGTTAATTAACTGCCCACCTGTGACTGTCCCTCCCTGCCTCCATCTAGTAGGACTGCTTCGGGTGAAGTTCCCCTTTGTGTTCTGATTTGTGATGGACGATGTTCGTCCGATTGTACCACTGCGTCCACGAATGCCATCTCACGTTTGTTAATACCGATCAAGGGGCATTTATCCTGAAATTTGGCATGTTGCACAGTCTTAATTTCTGTGAGCATACAATACTGAGATCACCTGACCTATATTTGGAGAACCATCTTCGCTCAGTGAGACTGAGTTTCAATCTGAAACAGCCAAATAGTATATAAGCTCTCACATCGGTCTGTAGTATTCCCAGCGTAGTGAAATGATTGACTGGACACTCGCTTAGTATTCCTTCTCCTAAACTCTCCAGACTGGCGATTGCGCGGCTATGTTCGCACGGGTGGATTTGATACCTGTGATAACACATAGATTCCAAACTGAGTAACTAATAACCTCAGTTGGACATTGACAAGAGCAACAAAATGATATTTGTATAGAAAACGCTATTTTGATCAATAATGGTAAACTATGTTTACCTGAGTGGTATGTACATCTTTCCCGGTAACCAGTATGCTTGACTGAACTTTGTGTGCAGAAGATTAATGAATAAGGAAATGATTGAAAGACCAATGACTAGATAGGCGAAGAGAAGAAGGAGGACGACGGGGTTTTCTAAACAAAATATTCGTGATTATGATTTTAGGATATGATTGCGCCGTGGGTTTTAAGGGAAAAATCTTCGTTTTTAACGCTTTGTTATTATCTAAAATGTGTATGTATGAAAACTGCTTATTCTGGCTAGTTATTTTTGACTTAAAGCGAAATGCTAGCCCCTTTGGAAAATTTGCATATGATAAGCAAATCCTATGTATCCTATGCTAATTTTGTACGATCGTCCACGGCAATCGTACAAAATTAGCATAGGATTTGCTTATCATATGCAAATTTTCAAAAGAGGCTAGTATTTCGCTTTAAAATATGTTAGATAGTAATTCTGACCTCCTGGCTCCATATCTCCGACTCCTATTGTTGCTAATGAATTGAATATAAAATAGAGGGCGACCGACGTGTCTGTCTTTGGCATGTAGAGGTGCACGATGGCGCATCCGACGAATGTCCAACCTGAATGGGTTGTGAATAGTTATGAGTTTGGGTGTGGGATTGGGATACCAAGCCAATAAGTGTGGTGTACGGTATACTACAGTTTAATTGTTCGCAGCCTTCACACATCAAGTTCTTTTGTCTGCGTTGACAGAGATGAGATACTTATTACAAAGTAGACGGAAGGGTTCTTTGTCATATGCAAAACTGCTTCTCACCTGCTACAGAGAGTACTGCCACTGTGACGGGAATAGCCAATAACCGATCGGTGTTACTCAATCGATAATCTTTTCTTTCCCCAGTCGAACCGTGTAATTTCTGTTCCAACTCGTTTTCGTCCACAGGACGTAGGGTGCAGAAACGGAACATTGCCCATAATTTTTCTAAATTACGGCTTTATTTTTGTCAAATAATGGTGTGAGTGAACTTTTGAGTATGAAGGATCAAATCGGATTCGGGTTAATCAACATGTGATTTAGTGATTTGATGGTTCTTATTAACTACCAAAATAATGATGGGTGATATCAATTGGCAGCTTACCTAACACCATACAAGGGTAATTGAGCAGGACGGCGAGTAAATATGCCAGATCCTTAATTACGATAATTGTGAATGGGATTCCGAAGAGACTGACTCCAATGGAGAGTAATCGTCCCTCGTCTGTCACTGGGTAAATGTAGCCGTAGCCGATAGTTGTGATTGTTGAGAACACCTGTATATATAGTGGGAGCTTAGCCTTAAAATGAGTTCTTCTAATTATTTACAAACCTATCCCGAATCTTTGCTGTGATGTGGATTCGTTTATTCTGAATAACTTGTGAGCGTTTTTGCATACTGAAGTTTTTCTGTGTTATCGGTTGATGAACGCGCGAGGGTTGTTTTTCGTAACTTGTAGTTTAATGAACATAAGCTTACAAATACTAATGAATTGGCGAAGGTGCATGGTAGAGTGGGCATGGGGGGTCTTAATTTGAGTTGTCTCTCGTATTGTTGAAGTCGTTCACTGAGGATCGACCTCAGGTACTGGGACTTGCTGTCGTGGATGTAGACGAGTAACCGACTGTTGTTGAAGATCTCAGGGATTAGAGTATTCATCACGAAACTAAAGGCAATTAGCAATTATCTTGGACCACCGTATCCAATTTAAAGTGTTTAAAATTCATATAATGTGTTTTTTTCACTGTGAGCTTTTGTTTTCACGAATCAGGACCTAGCAATAAGACAGGCTGCCGAAGATTTGGTTTATAAATATGTAATGTTAACTGACTCATTTCTATCATCTGTCCTTTCCAAATTCCATTTCCTTCGAAATGTGTTCGAATTATAAGATTCGATGAGAAAGAATGCTGCCGCACTGATAATGATGAATGTGAAATAGGATACTAATAGAAGGATATGGCCGAGGTTGTATTGATGGTAGACAGACTTGAGCCACACCACACAGCGATAGGCTGTGCGATTGGACAAGCACATCGCGAACAGATCTGAATTATTGTTTTTTTTTATCAGGGGATTTATACTATGTCATGCATACCTGACACAGTTAATAGAAGATTAACGACTTACCGGCTACTTTTAGTCTATCGCTCGCAAGTTGTTAGCTTCACTTTGTGTATGGACATTGATGCCATTGTAGATGCACTTTGCAAAAATCCGGATGTTTTATATGCCGTTATCACTAGTTGTGGTGTGTGAATGATTTGAGCACTGTAATATCTGTTCAATCATGAAGCTTAATCAATATACATTGAAAAAGTAAGGACATTGAAGTGAAGTATGTGTACAATTTTCTGTAGAAGTGTAAGGAAGTGCACAAGAAATAATGGCTAAGTATTCTCTCTTTGTCTCCCTTCGGGGAGCCATAAAAAGTGCTGCGATTTATGGAAACGGGATAACAAGCATGTGTTTTTGGACACTGAGGACCCTAGGAGGATAATCACGACAAACAAAGAAAAGACAGTAGATGTATGTAAATAAATTTTTGAGGCTGCGAAATCTCTGTTGAAGGTCTATGTAAAAAAAGAGAGAGAAATAAGGAGAACCACAAACAGTCGAAACAGTATAGTGATTATAGTGAAGGGCCGCATTTTATATCCGAAAATTTTCCCAAGAAGTTATGGCGCTTTTATGTGCAAAATCTGATAAAATAATATTGTTGTTTCCGGCCCATGGGAGTGATCTGTTTCGCTTAATGTCGTATATCTAGCTTTTAAGCTTTCATGCAACTTTCATTGTGCAATCTTTGATAAAATAAAATTGTGCTGATTGAATAGTAACGATAATGATAGAAAAAAAAGCGTTTTGAGAAAATGTGCCCGAGCACGGAGGAAGTTGATAACTTTGGAGAAATAATATTTTTGGCATTAGTTAAATTGGAGTTAACGAGTTATGTGTGAGTTAGAAATCCATGCGTAGTGGGTGCGAATGAATTCTTCAATAGCCCAACATTCTGACTATGAGCCTGGGAGTGAGTGTGTCAAATCCCCGGGGAAAGATACTAGCACACCAAGAAGACATCAGTCACTCTGCACACAACAGGGGCATGGGGCCACAGAGACGAATTATTCACTTATCATATGGGAGGGGGGGGGGTTGGATTGTTGGGCTTCTTTCCTTATGGGACACTTTTCATATTCGTAAATTATTTAGCTCACGTCTGAGTTTAAATATTACGTTGTCTAATGTTATTTGACTAATGGTTATGTAGTGAAGGGAGATCTGATGAGTATAAAGTATCTTTGTGATTTTTTCGTTTTTAACTATTGGGGTACTGTATTCCATGAGTTTATAAGTTACCGAAATATAAGCTAACGTCGAGATTTTTAAGTGACGATTATTTTCTAGGTGCACCCTTTGATGTTGTTGAGCGACCTTTTGTGGGAGGACAGTCTGGGAACGAGGAGAATTTCAAATCTGATTGCCCGATCTGGACTAGTCAGGTAGGGAGGAAGTTACTTATTTACTTTCAAATTTCATGATTTTTTGTGCTGGAGCCTTGGGGCAGGGTGTTATGTGGTCTGTCTACTGTTCTGCTGTTTACATAATGATAATAAATAATTATGTTATATAGGTTATATGTAGTGCCATTCGATATTAATTTTCTTTTATGCTGATTTTCATCCGTATTTGTTTTAGATATATGGTTGAGAGCCTCGGACAACTGGATGTTGACTTTGTGAAGGTGGCAGCTTCTGATTCGGATGCGGTGACACAGAGCACTCTCTTCCGATCATTGATGGTGAGTGGATGAGAGTTGGATATTATCCAACTTACATTAGAATTACAAACATAAACCGTTATAACTAGATTCTCTACATTCACTATGTATGTTAACCCACCATTGCTAACCTTTCTCGACTATGCTTTCATGTTCGTTTCTTGCACCAATTTTCTTTATGTCCATTTGTTTTCAGCTGTGTCTGACCCGTGTAAGTCTGGTGGATGCTGGATGGATCTCCCTTGTGGAAGTTGGAACAGTGGAGGAGTTGTGCAGATTGCAGTTCATGCACCAACCACCCAACGAATTGTTCCTCGACTCGGCAACGGTCAATCGGTAAGGCTTTTACTTGGGTTAGAGTGTACAGTGTACATTTCTTGCAAAAAGAGCGAGATTGACTATGAAACTGAGACTTTTAGAAAAGGCACTCCTGGATTCGCGTTTGGACAGTGCCTGGATTTGATCCTACACTTTATCGTTTCAATGTGCTCGAATTCACAGTGGAAGAGACTTATTGGACCGGTATGTGTATGCGTCTGGTTGATATTCTAGATATTTTTCGGACAAATTCAAATAAAGTGAATATCACTTTGTCGCAATTCTCGAAAATACAGTAGTTATGAGCTATTAGCTATATAGGATGAAGTAGTTCAGTGAACGCAAGTATATGAGTACGTACATTACCGTACGTTATTCCAGATTCTGGACTTGATCCGTTCTCAGTGTGAATTGTTGTGCCAGCTGACAAGGGCCGGAGTCACATGCAAGATGGTCGACTGTTCAACTCTACTCCTACAATTGATACAAGAGAAAGGTTGGAGCTCTATTAGAAAGTTGTCCGGTTTACATTTCACAAACCACATGCTATATCGCTTTGAGAGGTGTAGATTCAGCATCCATGCTCCTTTTTATGGATTATCCGCTGTCAACTTCCTAAATTTTTTTCCGTGTTTTCAGACGAAGAGGCCCGGGAAGCAGTGAATGCGTCCGCATCCTTCCGTATGTTATTGAACAGGAAAACTGGAAAAGAGAATACAGTGAAAATAGGTTCGAAGATTAGTCTCCCTTCCGCTAAGAATAGCCCAGCCCTTCCCATGAGAAATTTTCCGTCTAATATACAGTCTAATTGTTGATCGTTCTGTGTTCTAGTTGTTTTGAATTGTGGCATACTGTATGTTTTTAAATATTTGTTGACTTTGTTGAATAATTTTATTTCGAAGTTTAGTCCGGTGGGTAAATTTGTTTTAGTGTTTTTTTTCTCTATGTTAAAGGTTGACTCTCATAATTCCAAGAAGCACGATGTTTATTTTCTTTTCGCTAATAGGTATCCATTTTCTCCCAGTTGTTATAGTTTGTGTGTGATGTTTCTTTATTACGGATGCGTTGTAATCTCAAATTGTTGACGTTATAATTGTTTGTTGTAAGTGCTGTGAATCGCGTAAGTAAATATCAATTCATTACCTCCTTGGTCTGTATTCAGTGCATATGAAGTCCCCGCACAGATCCTCGTAGTGTAAATTTGGAACGATCTGACATACCCCCGTATGCCGTATACATTTGGACCATGACGTGTATACCGTATGCAAACTTCCGTACAGGTCTTCATCGTTCGTTCTCAAAATACACCCTGTAGTCGAATATAAGTATTTATTATTAAATTCACACAAACTTATTATTACTATCATGCAGAGCCTTGAAACAAGCAGCACCATAGAAAGACATGAGAAGCGGTAGTGTGTTGGTAGCAGCCCGCAGAGAAAGTAGAAACTGTTACGCCATGGAACATATAAACTATTTATACACCCGTATCAGCTTGAAATACAATGGATATATGTGTAATAATAATGCATATGCAAGCGATTAGCTTTAATTACATTCTGCCTATGACAGATAACATTATGACTGTCCATGTCTATGAAACAGGTTTGTAACGAAATGTAATGGAACTAAATCTCCTCGTATAAATTAAAAAGCAGTTCCCAGTGTGGGTCCAAACGCATTCCCACTGTCTTCCAGAATGATAGTCTCCATTGTTTCTTCAAAGTTTCCTTCAGGAACACGCATATTCGGGTGTTTAGTGTATTCGTGTTTACGAAGAGCGGAGCTAAATGGAACCTATTGAGAATTGAATCCGATGGTAAATTCCTTTTTAAGTAAATATTTGTATTAAACAATACGTATTTTGTACATGCTTAACATAAAAGTACAATGAACTTACGTGTCTCTAAAGCTCATCCCGCATACTTCACACGTGTATGGTTTTTCACCCGTGTGTGTACGAATGTGGATCGTTAGAGCCTGAAAAAAACTATAAGTAGGTAAATATTATATTGTATAGTAGCATGCAGGCCAGTTTTTCTCTCCAGGAATTCATCTACGAATCTAGTAGGAAGAGAAACATACCTGAGACTGGGAGAAACTCTTATTGCAATAGCCACAGGAATATGGCCGTTCACCAGTGTGCACTCGTTCGTGGACCACCGGAAATTCAGCAGTAAGATACATAAACATTAATATATAATAAAATGTGATCCATATGACAATGACAACTACCTGGCCTCTGCCCTAGAATTGCTTCTTTAGTTGCCTTGTGAATCAGTGTAACTTGGAACGGTAAACATTTGGTTCTTGTTTTGGAGGATATCAATAGCATATTCATACCTTATCCCTCCGATGGTGGAACATCTTATCACAATACAAACACTTGTATCGTAGTGGGCGGTCTGTCGGAACTACTTCCCCAATCATTCGCGATTCGCAGTTTTGCTGAAAGTTATCAAGTGAAGACTGTGAATTTGCGCTTCATCCAAAATTTTGGGATAATTCTGCTTCAGTTCAGTGCCCCCTCACAAAGAACTTATGAGCTAGTGCTAGAATCCAGAAACAGCACGCTACGCACAGAAATACGAATGATAAATCATGACAGACGAACGAACACGGAGAGAGAGAGAGACTGGAGCGAAAGTATCAATGCCACTTAGCAATCACTCACACACCTGATGCACAGCCAGATTGACCTCAGTGTTGAACCATTTCCCGCATATTCTACAAAAGTGCCTCCTTCCACTCGCATGAACCGAAAGATGCGTTTTGTAATTGTATTCCCTGGTGAACGTTTTCTGGCAGATCGGACATCGGTAGGGCTTTTCAGCTGAAAATAGTTAGCTCATGTAAACCACCCAAGAACCCGCAATGACAACCGAATAAATGGGATAACTACCGTACACATGAACAGAATAACCATCATAAAACTTACTATCGTGATGCTTTTCATGCAGCAAAAGACTTTGAAGAGAAGCAAACGTTTTGGCACAATCGCGCATTCGGCACAGATATGGTCTGGAATGGAATGGAATGGAATGGAAATACTGTTGTAGAGAATATCTGTATGATGCTTTTCTATTCTCGAGACAATAATCAGAAGACCTGCTGTAACTCATCAGAATTCAGCCAGAGATACGAACCCAACATGATGTTTAATTGGCTACGCAACGAAACTATGTATCAAATGTGGGTAGCAAATTTGAGCCAAGTACGGATGAAGACATGAGAACCATCAAAACATCCAAAAACGCACTTATGTGCAGAGTGTGTCTGATAGTGTCTGAGTAACTGTTCCTTGGAATCAAATCGACAGTCACAAGTCGGACAGACGAACACCACTTGCTGAGGCACGGAAGCGGAAGAAGTGGATGCGTAATCAATGGTCGACGGATACTGATGACGGGGCTCCATCTGGGAGCTAGGGCCAGGGGCCCAGTTGGACGAGGAGGGTTCGGACCAATCTGAAATCGAAAGGTCGTTTAATTTCATCATGTCAACACTGTATCACCAACTCCGGTAACGATTTATGCTCAACATGTAGTAGTCAGTGTTGAAGACAAAACTCAGCCATGGAGTTCTTAGGAACATAATGTTTAACCAATGGATGGTCCGGTCCAAAAACAGTTATGTCCCCGTAACTGTAATTACTTTAGAGAACTTATCCAAAAGTCAAACCTTAGAAATACTTACCAACATTAACACTCTGTCGATCGTCAGGTACTCGGGGTGCATCGATAATACTGAAGTGAAGCACTCGCTGTCCGATTTTCAGACTCAGTTTCTTCAATGGGCGTCCATGAGCACGTGGTTCAACATTCGCCTAGAGCCACTTTAATAAACAGAACATAGGAAGCATAAGTTAGACAATTATGTGATTTTTGTAATATACTGCCACAAACATACCGATTCTTCATCATTGGGAGATGGAGATGGGGAATCGACGTCACGAACAGATTCAACTGAAACAAATAACCTACACACTGTTATAAACACTATAAAAAGACTTATGGTCAGAAAACAATTTCAGGCCAATAGGTTAATCGTGAAACTGTGAAACACGTTAATTAGCGCTACGATTAACCGCAAAAATATCTCAAATTTTGTATAAAAAGTTGAACCAACCATCAGTGTTGTAATAGACAGTTTCATGTTGAACGGGGAAAGTGACCGTTTTCGAGAGCCCAGCCGGAGACCTTAATTATTCACATAAGTTCATCCATGTTAAGCCTTGAAAACTTAGCAAACACACAACTATCAATGACGTTAAAAGGGATAAAAGTACATGATGACTTGACTTGACGAACTTAACTTTCAGCATACTGAAATGACTGAATAAAAAGGATACTCCGTGCTAGGTGCTACCTGAAGTATTCGGGTTTTGATATTCGTGGATATCCCGGGTGGCTCCGTAATGTAATCGTTGACTGAAAAAAACTACAATGAGGAAGACCGCACGAGCAAGACCATTACACTATTTGGAGCTAGCAATACTCTTCAGCAAAAGAAGATCAAAAGCGTACTCACCACAAACACTACTAGAGGGCCCGTGCGCTGTGCACTCACGTCGGGTCGGGAGATTTGGAAAATTAAATGATTCAGCGCGAAGCAGTAACAAATTCTCTCGTGAGATAAACCTCCTTTTCCCGTGCATACGGTAACTCATTAGGGTAATGCTGATGTTGTGGTACAAGTGCCGTATTCTCTGCCACCTACCACATTCTGTTCTTCTGTCTCCTCGCCTCGTCTCCGTCTCTCCTCCTCTCTGTCTATCTCCTCAATGGTAGATGATGCAACTGCCGCTTCCGCTGCCTCCGCCGCTTCTCGGGCAACATCTTCTGCTGTCACAAGACGACGCTCTTCTTCCACTGAAAGGCTAATCAGTTGTCAGGACTAAGGTACGATAGCTGACTATCACTGCGCCAAGCTTAGCCGAATACAGTAAGAAAAAGTAGAATGCGATAAACCTCACCTCGCACTCTACATACGAACCCTTATGATCTTTGTAAGAATTACAATTATACACACAAATGGCGAAAAGTAAAAACCACACTTCATATAGTGAGAGTGAATAAACCAACCATCATCGACCGCCAACAAATCTCCGTATAGAATATCGTCTTCGTCAAAAGTAGGACGACCCCCATCCATAAACTGAAAAGGAATAGACTAACTAATTTAATCAACTTTATGTTCAGGAGCAGGAACTAGTAGTGTATCAAAAATGTATATCCAAAATTTTAAGATATAGCAAGTCCATTACTGTAATCGTCACATGTAGTATGGGTCATTCAAAAAACAGTGCAAAGAGAAAAAGGTTTATGCACAATGTATATAAACAGTTAATAAACTAATAAACGGGGCATAAAATATCACGCTCCACGTGGTTTAAATCCAAACTAACATAGTAAAGCGGAATACCGGCCAGTTTTTGAAGCTCATCGTGGACAACTGAATTCTTACGTATTTATGTTAGTTTACTCGAATTTAGCTCGATTTTTTATTCTAATTTATGTTCATTTGCATAAGCTGCGTAAAAATGCTGGTCTACTCGGTGTCTCAAAAACCGGCCGGTATTTCGCTTTAAGAGAAAGGACATCATATTATTTATAAATGTTTCGTGCAATGAACCACATGGGATAATAGTTTCTGAACAAAAAAAAATTAAAGCAAAAAAGATGCGTGATTATACGAAGTTTATTTTACAATTTTACCATATCAGCTGGCATAGAAATTAGAACATAACAAAATTTCCTGGGACTGCATGAGAACATTATATAGGAAATGATAGTAATAGTGAAGAAAGAAGCACAATTTGAATCAAATAGTACAAAAAAAACATTCTCACAAATAGCGCAAATAGTAAGGCGTTTTCAAAGATCAATTAATGCCGCAAAACGTAAAACACAAAAAAACTATACTAAAAAATTAGAAGATTATTTCACACATTCCACTTATGATTAGGACTATTTACAAACAAAATTGCAATATTCGTAGGGCACTTACAAATTCGTTGCAGTTGAACCTTTCTAATTTTTCATAATAAAATATCAGGGGAAAAGAGCACCGAGTTCCCAATCCTCTAGATTAAAACATGGATAAAACAACACAAAACAATAAATCATAAAACAACATTCTCTGATGCTCCAAAAAAAGAGTCCTAAGCCTAGATTTATACAAAGACTAAAGACATAAACGTTGAACAAAATGATGGAGAGACCTTAATAAGATATAATACAATCGAAAAAGAGGTCATCTAGTGCTGAATATAATGGAAGAACAACCTGACAGAAGAGCTTTTATGATAGGTTATCCTTGCCACACTTTCACGGACGAAGAGCTGAAAAGAGTTGAAATATAGTACCAGACTCCAGACTGACTGCGGACTTGACCAAACACACCTTATGGGTCCAAATTTGCACATTCGAGGTTTCGAGTGAAACCTATCGTGTCTTATATTATACCTTTGATTGCACTCCGAATTTATGCATCATACAAGAAAGACTCCTTGAAATAGCTTAAAATTTAAGTACAAACAATTTCACAAAACATAGCTAATATTTCCAAGCTAAAAATCAGAAAGGAAGGAATAAATAAATAAGTAATATTAAAATGATTACCCATGGGCCACTGCAGTATCCCCTTCCCATGCCTGCCACTTCTTTCCACTGTCCCCGGCACGCTCATCCATTTGTTCACACACCTACAAAGCACAACGCTAAACCAAATAGAGCTAGTGCTAGCTCGCTTCGCTCGCTAGTTCCGACTATGACGGTTAATTGAATCACTAACTATTAACTGAAAACAAGAAAAGAGTCAGATTAATATTAAAGCAGAAGCTCGTAAACAAAAACATCATTTTAACTGAACGCGGGATAAAGGATAGTGGTCATGTGATGTGCTATACAAAAGTGCTGCAAAGCAGAAAGATACTCGAAAAAATAAATAATAAAGTAAAGTAAACAAACTATGACCATACACCAACCTTTTCCATGAAATCCGTGCAATGTGGATTAACTCCGTGTTTCCCGATTAAGCCCTTGTTTTGGCGGAATATGCAATATCTAAAAGTAAGGACGGAACTAACCATAACAACACGCATGGGTGATATAAACCGAAATAGGTCCATATGTCGTAAAATTCAACTACACACCACAAAATCTCGATCCACGCTAAGGAAATGAATGCCAAGGGCCAAGTTCTCAAGAAGTGAAAGAGACCTTCCCATCAAACAAAATAAACTAACAAATCAACAAAAACAAGCCTTTCAGTCTTTTTCCAGGTGTAGTAAAATTCAACCAGTTCGCCGACATTGCGATGCGGCAACTAAATGGAATGATAATATTTAACATCACGCACCAATGTTATATTTAGTTTTAGATTACTTATACAGGAAGCTAATAAAAGCAATCTAAAACAGTGTGAAGTTCATACTCAAAGATAAAAACGGAAACATTGGTTAAAATTGTCCCACCCACATCAGTTAGATTAATAAAAAAAGTCCAAAAGACTCACATACTGCCGTTGGATCTCGAAAAAGTTCTTGTTTGTGTTTCTCAAACCCTCTTCAAATCGAGCACAGTCATTCTCATCCCAGTTCGTGTTTACGCGTTGGCGAACCTACAAAAACTGCTACCGACGTTTATAAATACTCTACAGTAGTCACAACAAAATACTGAACAGTAGTCACAAAAAAATACTCTGTAATAGTCACACAAAAATACTCTACAGTAGTCACACGATAAATGATAGTTAATAAGGTCAAGTATTTAATAACACAGTAGCACACGGAAATCTATACCGCTTACAAATAGATTAGAGCGTGAAGAACCCACCGTAATCCTTGGTAGATTGGCAGGTTTGAAAGGATATTTTTCCTTGGCTTTCCGGGTATCAAAATTGGCTTCGAAAAGAGCCCACAAACAGTCCTCGTCGTCACGAATCTAAACAAAAATTTCATTAACAGAAAAAGGATGGACAAGTCAAGTGAATAAAGAACAACAACAACAAAGCATTATGAAAAAAGCAAAGAAGATAAAGAAAATGCGTAAATTCTCGTATTGCTCACTAAAAGATACCGTATATAAAGAATGTAAAGAAAACGAGTAAATTCCCGTATTGCTCACAAAGATACAGTATATAAAAATGTACCTTTGCTGTACTTTCAATTTCCTGAATCTTGCTCTGATCCGAAATATTATGCCTCAACGCCATGCAATCGATTATATACGCATTCACAGCGTCGTCATCTAAAAACAGATTTCTGCTTAATAAATACGGAATTGTGGAACATAACACGCATCTACTAAATATAAAACTCATATTCGCGAAATAAGACAGCTTTTTAACAATAAAAAGCACCGTTAGTTAAACCTCACCCATCGTTTCCTGTGGCCTCCACAGCGTGGTCGAACCATGTTCATAAACATCAGCATTAGTATCATAGCACGGCACTTGAGCTTGGTATGCTACCGGGTCAATGCGAGGCTGCAAACGTATATTTTAATGATGGAAGTGAAGTACTAAATATCACTTTCTCATTTTACAGCGTAACACATTCCTCTCTATTTATCTAGCAACTTTGTATAATATTATTGGCATAAATTACTTGTGAAATCGTAGGTGATATGGTTCACTAACCAAGATGGGAAAAAGAAAATGTTGTGGAATTCCGGAAACCATTCGAGACCCAAACGTAAATTTTACTTGCTGGAAAAGTGGAGACATCATAGTAGAATCCCTTTATTTTAATAAATTTGGAGTAGCCCGATGGCGAAAGTTATCCGATTTCACGCATTTATGCCTATAGACAGTGTTCTTTAGCTAGACAGATTTCAAATGTTATAGACAATACTCAAACAACAACAAGAAAAGATGCGCACCTCCCTTCTCCACCTCAAATGTGGATCGTAATCCTTATCCTTTTCTTCATCATCATCTTCCTCGTCAATACACACACCATATAACACATGGGGGGAACCGGCCGTACCTAAATTAAACATATAACTGTGAAGATAAACACAGTAGGTAAGTTTATAATCATCAGAGACCCCAAACACAAGAGAACTAAATTAGACCACTCTAAAACTCAAAATTAGTTCTTTGTAAATTTATGCACCACTAAAAGACACGTTGTTCGTGAATACTACACACAGACATCGAGTAAAAAGCGGTGGAAATACTCAACGTAGTGCCAGGCAAACGTGAATCCTTGCTATTGTCCGCTCGTAGTAAAATTTCGCTTTTGTTCTTTTCAGAATAAAGTATTCAAGTGCGTAAGTACGTAAAAGTAAAAAGACCACGCGACACATTAGGCGTATAGCCCAACTACAGGCCTTAGAGTGTTAAATAACCCACAATAGTCCGTAAATTCGACAGTAACCCACCATTCTCAGCAGCTTGTTGTGGCCCACTTCCACTGGGTCCCTGGGCCCCCTCTCCTTCCATTTCTTCTTCATCGTCTTCTGTTTCTTCTTCACCTATTTCCTCATCTGTATCAGGCGGTGGCATACAGTAACGACGTTGCAACTCCTAAATTTGTAATTGACTAGGCATACGGCATAAATCTGTTTGTTGGCGTTCGCCAAAAGCTAAACGTTTAATCGTACAACCCACATATACGCACAGGAGATATGCCCCAGCCCCAATAATATTGCTAGTGTCTCTCTAACCTACGAAACTCAATGTTATACAAAGCGAACGTATGCGCCCCAAAGTCAGCTAGACATATTGCGTTTTTTATAATTTAATACTGGTTGTATGAGTACTAGGTGTTTTTTTTTATTTAAGAATTTACCTCGACACTCATTTCAGCTTCTTCTTGAAGTGCGGTCAATTCGTCAGCGTCCCCTTCACCATTTAAAGCCTCCTCTTCAGCGAGTGTGCCTGTAATCATTTGAGACTATAAATGAGGACTGCCATTTTGGACCTAAGTAGAGCAAGGAAGATTTTTTTAGTGTTTTAACGTCTGTTATACAACATACAACAGAACAGTTGCGCCTCGGCGTCTCAACAACTCATCTAACCATTCTATAATCTCAATAATGTAAATAGATCGGATATTAAAACCCTCAATGTCCCAAATTTTGGAACCCATGGTGCCAACCTTCATCATCAAAGGCATCGTCATTAACGAAGTCTTCGTCTTCTTCATATGAATCCGATGCTGCGGAACGCGAATGTTCATCCTCCATCTGTAAAGATCACCAAATAAAAATACTATCAGAATGCATCGAGAGTAAAATAACACTGTTAGACGATGATTCTACAGGTAATATTCATGCAGCGATGTCTTCATTGAAAACTGTGTATAAAAAAAATTATTGCCAATTTCAACTGGAGTCTACGGTTTGCTGATAAATGTATGCCCATTAAATGCATCCAGACTTCCTGAGGTAAACTTACGACTTACGAGTTAAAATAACCCACATTTCAAAAGGACTAACTTTGGTTTAAAAAAATCTACATTCCATTGCATTGAAGCTTCAAGTCCACAAACTCAAGTAAAGTTTAGATGAAACAATTCCGAAAGCACCCAACAGAACTTTAATATATATAATATAAATACTTTATTCACACATAAAAACATGCAAAATAAAGTGCTCTGAAGAGCAGGAAGACGAAAAGGTAGGTTTTTATACCCGAAGACAAACAGTAAGAAACAAAACACGAACAATGAGAGAATGTTAGATAATATTATGAGATCAAGCACCGATGTGAAGGTCTGCCTGGTCACTCAACTCAACGAGATCTAGCGCGTCAATTTTCGACTTGAACGATTCTATAGTTGAGCTGCGGACAGTCGCTTCGTCAAGGAGATTCCAAATTCTAGTGACTCGATGTTTAAAAAAAGATTGGGTTTGTAACGTAGAAACCCTTTCCTGTCGTATATATAAAGAGTTACCATCTCTCCTCTGTCTACCACCTAAAATGAACATACTATCGAGCACTCGGTGTTTATGCAACCCAAAACCTCGGACAATCTTAAAACATTCAACGAGATCGTACACAATTCTCCTGTGTTGTAGAGATTTTAGACTGAACACTGTTAACCGTTCCTCTTTAGTGAAGTTATGATACATTTCATAATCGATTTTATTGAGTGCAATTTTAGTGAAACGATTTTGCACTCGTTCTACCAAGAGGATTTCGTTTTTAGAATAAGGAGACCAAACAGTAGAAGCGTATTCCAAGATTGGACGGACATAATAAGTATAACTTTTAAGATAAACAGAGAGGTTTGGCTGAACAATGGATTTTAGGATACGATTTGCAGTTACCGTTGCAGACCGGACTATTTTCTCAATATGCGAACTGAAACTTAAGTCCGATGAGACCATAATACCGAGATCGCGAATAATATTTGTTTTAGGGATGACAGAGCCATTGATTTCCAGAGGGAATTCCCACTGATCACCAAGTGCAAGGTGCTGGCATTTTGGCTCGGAAATCTTCATTTTCCAAGTGTTTGACCAATTCAGTAAATTTTCCAGCTCCTGACACATTTGATGATATGCAACAAGAGGGTCAGCCTTTTCCATCACACGTGAGAGCTTTACATCATCAGCGTACATCACGATGGAGCTTCCCCCCAAGCCGCACAAATCAATGTCGTTAATATAAATTAGGAAAAGAATTGGTCCAAGAATGCTGCCTTGTGGAACACCACTAGAACATGGGAGAGATTTTGAGACAGCATTCTTGTACCTCACCTGGAAAGTACGACCAGACAAATAAGACGAAATCCACTCACAAACTAGAGAAGAAATACCATACATACTAAGCTTATGCAACAAAAAACGATGATTAACAATATCGAAAGCCTTCGCAAAGTCAATATAAACACAGCCGCGGAACTAATACCGTATAACGCATAGATTGAAGCCAAATTAGCATGGGCATACGGTAAGGATATGCGATCAAACTTCAAACAGGCTATGTGGCCTGTTCACACTGGCGTAGAAGCTGTAAAGTAATACTGAATATGAAAGCGTTCCGTCGGAGCAGAAGACCGACCACCCAGCTCGGACGGACGCGGAAATATGCAAACCTCAGTGGGCGGAGTCAACAAAGAAATGCGTCGCGTGGTGCGTCACGGGGCCCCGCCCTAGGAAACCAGTATATAAGCCCAGCGAACCTCAAGCGCGAAGCAAGCTTATTAAACAAAGGAAGTGACGAAGATGATTATCCCTGGTTAGAAGTAGAGTAAGAGAAAAGGAAGTTAGTTACCATCACTCGGTACATCGCTAACGCGCCGCACTGGAGCGTCTTTTGACAGTAGAAAAGAGCAGGTATCACGTATCAAAAAGGAGCAAAGCCACCAAACTTACAAAAAAACAACAGCATGAAAAAAAAACTTTATAATCCATAAATGAAGAGAATTTAGTTCATAGAATACAAATGGGGCGAAGGCTAATTTAGCATGGAAAGACTACAATACCAAACGTAATGAAAAAGAAGCAGGGAAAAACAAACGGTCAAAAGAAACACACAATGAAAAACTGCTAAATATTACAGGTAAAACAATTTTCGAATCAAACAAAGCACACATTAACGAATAACACTAACAAAGTGTAAATGTGAGAGCAAAAATCATGTTTCTATACCAGAGATCGTCGGTGCTTACCCACAGAAGCATAAACCCTTATTCGCCAAGCGGAACAATAAAACCTATAACAGAAGTAAATACTAATACTTAGATATATGAAGAGCAATCTGTAACAATTAAGTGAAAAAAAACAGAGATGGATGAAACAATGAATAACAAATGTAC
Source organism: Pelodera strongyloides (assembly GCA_036852015.1). NCBI lineage: Eukaryota > Metazoa > Nematoda > Chromadorea > Rhabditida > Rhabditidae > Pelodera > Pelodera strongyloides. The sequence continues at coordinate 141,963 of JAANDG010000148.1, read as the reverse complement.
ACTCCTACACCGGAACGGAGCTAATAAAAAATAACTTTAAAGCGAAATACCGGCCGGGTTTTGAAACGCACCGTGGACAACTGAGTTCTTACGTATTTATGCTAATTTACTCGAACTTAACTTAGCTCGATTTTTTATTCTAATTCACGCTCATCTGCATAATCTGCATAAGAATGCTGGTGTTCCCGATGCGTTTCAAAAACCGACCAGTATTTCGCTTCAATTACGAATGCGCACACACAAACACAGTTAATGGTAGCCTGTGAGTAAAGAAATGCAAAAGCAATCAACATGCAACGTCTAATAATTTAATGCAATGGATGGTTTCAGGCAGGTACAACAAAGACAACTCGAACTGCTCGACATCAAGAAAGCTGACAAAAACGAAACCAATGAACATTCGTCTAGGAAGAAATTCAGGGTGGAAACTGGAAAAAAGGGCTCTCTGATGTAACCCAAACTATGTTAGCGCTATCGCGCTAACAAAGGATAAAAGGCCGAGATAAGTTCAACTGCCCACCCTAAGTAGAATTACAAAGAACCCGCATGTTGTTTCCAGGTGTATTGTTGTTCTTCAGAGTATTCACGAGATCGACCACCTGAACAATGTAAAATTACAATAAAAAACGACGAAAAACAGTAAATTCCAGCAAAAGCTGATTGTTAAAAAAGTTAAGGTTAGACCTACAGTAATCAGGCTAATCGTATGTCCCTCGGTCACCATTTCCCCTTATTTGTATAAAGAAAAAGTTGTCACATAATCTCCCACACAAAATGAGTAGAATTATAATCTTAAAACAGATGAAGATAAGAGCAAGAAAACCTTACCTTTATAGCTGGCCCCAAAGGCATTCCCAGATGCTTCATCAACAGATCGGTGCTAAGTAGAAGCAGGGCACGCCCATCGATTTGCTAAAGAAATGAGATAATAAAAGAATAAAAAGGAAACTACCCAGCAGCCATAGTTGGAACCGAAAGATCTTACAATTAGTACCAAACCACATAATCTCAAAAGGTGGAAATGTGCAAACATGTTTGGATGAATGGAGCTGATTTGATTTTTGGTGTAGGGCCCAGGGTATAAATTCCGTGCGTAAATGGAGGTGGTTTCTTTAGCTTAATGATAGACCGATTTAATAAAACACTACGTTTCGGTCAAATATATTAATTTGAAATTGCTTCCGGAGGTGGTTCGTGCGGGTTTTCACGCACCAACCTGTACCCCTGGTAGGGCCGTTTCTCATTCTTTCGCTATTTGGAACAATACACTACGCATTTTAACAAAATGCGCTTTCTCGAAAAGTAGATGACTAAGTGTACTCACATATGACAAGAACTGCTAATTTTCACAACTGTATAACACGCATATATAGTATATGTGACAGTAAATAAACCGACATTTTGTCGAAACTTGTCCACAATTTCCGGCTCAAACATCTTGCTCAATTCTTCGGCTACGCGATTAATTCCCCACTGTACAACTGGTTGCTGGGAACCAATTGTCTCTATAAATAATCAAACGATAATCTGATGGATTATTCGAGAAACATAGAATACAATACCCCGAAGGGCTCTTCTCCGACTGGAGGAATAGGACCTCGGCCGATTGTTTCCCTAGTTAAGGGCGCGTTCGGGTTGCTCTTTCCGAAAGAGAAAGAGGCAAAAACCCCGTTCGGATTGGACCTTTCCGAAAGGATTTAATGCTTTGTGAAAGTGAAAAGTACAGTACACACTTCCCGTGAACACGCAGGGGTTTTCGTTTTAAGATTTGAATCGATTTAATTGTGCACTGTGCATTTCCTTCCAGTCTTGTGCACGTACTGCCATGTGCCTGCGGGCAGGTCGGCGGTCGGGAAAAAATACAATGCCGGAATTGTGCACAAGTGCGCAGACCGTGCACATTCAAATAAAAAATAAAACCCCTGTGTGTTAACGGAAAGTGTGTACTGTACTTTTCACTTTCACAAAGCATTAAATCCTTTCGGAAAGGTCCAACCCGAACGGGGGGGGGGGGGGGGGGGGTGGGGGGGGGGGGGGGGGGGGGGGGGGGGGGTTTTTGCCTCTTTCTCTTTCGGAAAGAGCAACCCGAACGCGCCCTAAGAAAACATATTTCTGGAGAAATACACACAACTTTCGATCTTCCTAACTTTCTCTCTAATTCTGCAAATTGAAAGTGACATTATGTAGAGCAGAGAGATACGCCATACGTGCATTAGAAGACAACATAGCTCAACAGGTAGAGCGCTCGACTGTGAAGCAAAAGTTAGGTGTGATCACGGTGGGTTCGAATCCCGCCGGAGGCAGAGTTTTTTTGTATGTTCCATTTCTGCGAGCAAATCTTTATGAATGGGCTTTCTTGCGTTCACGCGCGGCTTCAAACAAAAAAGTAAACTCTTCTCCTTTATATAATAAGATAGTCATCATGCTGGAGTCTGGACGAACCACAATGAAAAGACGAAAACTTAGGGGGTTTACCGTACCCTTTAACAAAGACAAATTAAGGCTCAGGGAATAGATCTAAAGCTACAGTAACCAATCAAAATCAACCAAAAACAAAACGTGCCAGCATTCCCGTCAGACATTCCATCGATTTGTGAATGCGAAGCGCGATTACCAGAAGCTGAAAATAACGAAGGAAGCCTCGTTTCGTACAAAAATGAAGTTGAATAAAGCAAAAAGACTAAGAAAACTTCTCGACTACCATGCCAATTGATAGATGAGTTATTATGAGGATTATTTATACAAAAAAAATCGCCGAATTTATTTTCGCCGCTATTTTCGCCGAATTTAAAAGTGGTCCACATTTGCAGCTGCGATTGATAAACACGGTCACTGCAAGGATTTGAGATTTGAAATTAAACATCAACATTTTAATTAACGACATAAGCCTTTCAATGTGGAAGTGTTACGAAGACGGATAAACAATCTAATCTTATTATATAAAGGAGTAGAGTTTACTTTTTTGTTTGTGTGAACGAAACGAAAATTAGAATATTTAAAGGCTATAAAAGGAGAGCCGGAGCCCAGTAATTGAACAAACGAAATGCGAATTTTATTTCATGATTTTCTAAGATACGTTGCAAACGTTTCAGAAGTGTGCTCACTGTTCCTACATTTTAAACCTTGAGAGTCGCCTCAGGCGGCGATAGCCGTCTGGTACCTAATACTTGACACATTAGCAAAACTTTCAATGAGACAGGAGATAAATGTTCTAGCTAGCCCTAATCAAAAAGGATTGTACACTAAAAATAACAAATACTTACTGATTCTCTGGCTTTGTGGCACGGACTCACCACAACTGAGCATTGCATCAGCAGTGGGAGGGCTGAGCTGCAAATTGGATAGTGAGATAAAGAGAAGCCAGCCACTCGGCGTATGCTCATGCGAATGCCAAAAATCCTCTAGGCTCTTGTCCTGTGTTAGAAAAAGGCAAACAAACTTATTCTACCGGCCGTATCATTATGATCGCAATTGTTTGTTGACTGCACAAACTACATAAGGTAATAACACACAACAGCATAAAATATAATTATTGTAATCGATTGTGTCAACTAACCGTTGCCAACTGTTCAGTTCGTGTTGTGAATGGGGCAATACCTGCCTTTCCAGTAATCACATTCGGTCCCGACGGTTTCACCATGGATGACTGGCCCTTTAATGCCGAAGCAGGATCCCAAAACGATAACTCTTCTAAAAGTGAACACATATAAGAATACTGTACAGGCCTTCGCGTTCTCTTAAAGGAAGGCAGTCACTTCAAATTCGTCATTTTACTTTGCTTATAATTGAACCAGCCGTTCGAAGAGCCCTACGGGCTCTTCTCCGACTGGAGGAATCGGCCTTCGGCCGATTGTTTCCCTATTTAAAAAAAGGATTGCTGCAATTTAAAAAGTAACTCTCGTCTCTTTCTCCTCCCACACATTCCCACGTCTCTGATTGTGGAAACGTATAATAATCAGTTTGGATCACCACTCGACGACATGCAAATTTGCTATTGAAGGTGTTGTATGTAGGACAGAGGATTATACTTGTGATAAGCTAGCATAGCTCAACAGGTAGAGCGTTGGACTATGAATCGAGAGGTTGTGCGCTGCTGTGGGTTCGAATCTCGCCAGCGGCAAAGATTTTGTATGCTCTTGGACAATAGAAAATTTTCTTTATGAAAAGATTTCGTTGCGTGCATACAAACAAAAGACCAAGTAAACTCTTCTCCTTTATATATAATTGAATATAGGAAAGTATTGAGAAAAAGAAAAATACTCTACCAAAGCCAATTTATTTGAAATCTCACCCAGGGAGTGAACTACTAGAGAATCGGTAAATCTGCATACGCATGTATTATATGCAAAAAAGTTTAAATGCAGATTTCTTCCGAAATAATTTACATACTCTTGGCTGGGAAGTTGATGTTCCCATACGTTTCGTAATCCCGCGTAGTCTAGTAACTCCGCGTAGTCTAGTAACTCCGCGTGTCTAGTAGTTTACTCCCTGGGTTAGACTTCAAATAATTTGGTTTTGGTAAAGTATTTTTCTCAATTCTTTTCTATATTCAATTATACACAAAGTAAAATGGCGAATTTGAAGTAACTGGCAAAGCGGGTATTTCGCGTGGTCTTGAAATTCAACTATTCAAGATTCCATGCCGGTCTTGCCGGAGTGCACTTAATTGCACGCACTACCTGCAACACCAAGTGTGGCAGCACAATTTACAAACCACATGTCATACCGTCCAAGAAAGGAACAAGAAATAAACTCAGTAAAGCGGAACATGAAAATTAAGACACAGTGTAAAGACAAGCAAGCGTGGTTAAAGCGAAATGCTAGCCCCTTTGGAAAATTTGCATATGATAAGCAAATCCTATGTATCCTATGCTAATTTTGTACGATCGTCCACGGCAATCGTACAAAATTAGCATAGGATACATAGGATTTGCTTATCATATGCAAATTTTCCAAAGGGGCTAGCATTTCGCTTTAACTTACTTGCCCATTAACTATTAATCGTGACCAATAAGCTACACAGTAGTTGTTTAACCCATACAATGTAGACTAGATCGAGAATGCAGGCACATCCCACGGCACACCCTCCAACCAACCCGTCAAGGTGCTACAACTTCAATAATACATCGCAACTTTTCACATGAACAAAAAGGAAAAGAAAAAAACTGACTTTTAATCTCAAGTTTCTCGTCCGGTTTTGTCAAGGACGATGTTGTCTTGTTTTTAGGAGGTTGATTGGGAGTCCCCTGAAATAACCAAAAAAAAAGAAAAAGAAGCTATATATGCCGTTCTTTCAAGGGATTTTAATTTAACAATTAACAATATTTTATGATGAGCTAATATGTCGTCAATCATGTCTATGTAACATTCTTTTAAAGGATCGCAGTCACTCCAAAATCATCATTTTGCTTCGAGTTTACTTGAGTTTAGTAAAGAATAAAGAAAAATACTTTGCCAAAACCGCTGCATGAACACGTTTCGTGATCCTGCGGTAGATAAGTAGAACTACTTTTCTACTTGGTCACTCCCTGAGGTGGAATTCAAATTATTCGGGTTTGGTAAAGTATTTGTCTCTATTCTTTACTACATACAAGTAAACTCGAAGAAAAACGACGATTTTGTAGTGACTGCGATCCTTTAAGGGGGGGGGGGGTTATTTTCATTTTCCAGGAAAATAAGGTCGAAGATGAAGGTAATTCGTAATTATTAAGTCTCGACCAAATTGAAAACTAATAATAATTACCTGGTTCACTTTCGGTGTCAAATCTGTCGCCGCTTTGATTTGTTCCTTCTGCGGGGTAGAATTTGAATCTTCAACACCTCTGTCAACGTGTCCTTCGTGAACAAATGAAGCTTCCTAAATTTGAGGGCGTATTTGAAAACGGTTAGTGAACACAACTATTTATGTTCTCTTTGTTAGAACTAGTAGTCCAAATATCTCTACATTTCTTCGGTGTTCAAATAGGGATCAACCTAATTAGTGGTTTAATTAGTGGAGTGGTCAACAGTTCTGTTCAAATGTAAAATATTATACCTCATCCGGTAACTCGCCATCTCCTTCATTGTTATCTGCGTTCATCAAACCACTTTCGTTTTCATCTTTGTTCTCTACCGCTGTTCTCTCGGGCACAGTTTCAACCGGAGCATCATGAACCGGAGCAACTTGTTCGGGAAGGGGTACGGCCAAAATATCCTAAAAAAGAATTCATACTTCAATAGAAGTATCTAAATTTATAAAAACAATTAAACAAATTTACCTCAGAGTATTCAAGGGTGAATTCACCTGTTCTAGGATATTTTGAGGTATGCAAAAACAAAATCAAGACTTAACCCTTTAAGAACTATTTATCGCGGAAATGTAAAATATTATACCTCATGCGGTAACTCTCCATCTTCTTCATTTTTGTTTTCTTCTTCGTTCTCTATCTCTGGTTGCTCGGGCACAATTTCAACGAGGCACACGTCGCTCGGGCGTATTTTCTTCGGCAAGGTGTCCTAAAAAAGAATTCACACTCAAATAGAAATACTTAAATTTATAAAACTAACTAAACAAATCGCCATTTACAACCGGGCAGAAAACTAGCTTTTGTTAAGGAAACACAGCATACATAGCTACCTAGAGCTCCGCAAGACGAATGCACCGGACAGGAATAGAACTTGCGACATGTCTGTCAAAGTTAAGTAAACAAAGTAAGGTTATATTTACCTCAATGGCTTGGTTATTTCGGTTCTCCTTTGCCGGAGCATCACGAACTTGTTCGGGAAGGGGTACGGCCAAGTTGTCCTAAAAAAGAATTCATACTTCAATAGAAGTATCTAAATTTATAAAAACAACTAAACAAATTTACCTCAGAGTATTCAAGGGTGAATTCACCTGTTCTAGGATATTTTGAGGTATGCAAAAACAAAATCAAGACTTAACCCTTTAAGAACTATTTACCCCCAAAAGTACAGGCATGCACCTGTACTTTTCCTGTTGATATTGTAACTCATACACAACGCCATAGATTAAACTTCCTAGTCCATAAAATCAAATATACAGCCTAGCTTTTTAAAACAACCAACACAAATATCCCCTCCAACTTTAAATGAGAAAAATAAACAAAGTTTTACCTCTTGCTCCTGTTGGTCCCGTTTCTGTTGTTTTTGCAGTTTTAGTTGGCGTCGACGTTCTTCTTTCTCCTTTTGTGATTTCTAAAAAAAAAACACTATTCAATACATTAAGTTTCCTACTTCATAAAATCGTAGGTAATAATATGACTGAATAGCTTAATCCTAATAGTCTATAGGCTAAAATCTGTCATATTACGAAAAGGTTGTTTTTAGGAAAAGCTAAGAATCATCAAAATATATACAAAATATATATAGTCCTCGTTGTCCTTGGTATGAAAAAAAAAAGAATAGTTTTTGATATGCAAATAAAAAATATTAAATAATGTTTACCTCTGTTTCGTGCTCCTCGATATTCTGCTCTTCTGTTCGGCTTTGTTTGACGTTTCTCATCGCTTCCTTTTCGTCATCAAGATGCTTTAAACAAATGCTTTAATAAAGACTCAATAGATTAATCCTTCTAGTTTATAGGTTAAAATCTGTCCTATCACGAAAAGGGTGTGTTCAATATTCGAGAAATAAAAGAAATGAAACCTTTTAAGAAAATAAGTATATATACCCCGTACAGAGCAGTCTTTATTATTGTTAAGATGCTAATAAACAAACGTGTCACTTGTAAAAAAAACAAAAAAAATGATCACCTCTCGGTCCCTTTTACTTCTTTTCAACTCTTTGTGCTTGTATCTCGTTTCGGAAACACCGTCGGGAGCCGCTTCATAATCCACTTGCTTCTAAACGTGCATATATATATATATATGGATATATTTATTTAAATGCTTTAATTATCAAAAATATACAGGTAAATATGATTATGCATAAATATTTCAACAAAATAAATAGTGTATAAAAATTACCATAATTGGGACGAAAAAAGCCTTTGATTTTCTTTTTTCGATTTCTTCGTTGTCAAATTGGCCCGCTTCTTTTAGTACGGGAATTTCAGGGACAAAACGACCATCTTTGATCCTGTCCTCAATCAGTTGCGGTAACTAAAACAATTTTAGTTAAAAAGAAGACATGAAACCGGATACGTTCATACTTAAAAGTGTTCTTGAAATAGTCATTTTTAATCAAAATATTATTATTATGCATAAATAGAAAGAGCTATAACACTTTAAAAACTGACAATGTCAAAGCAATAAATTAAATGCAAACACCGTACCTCCTCAATATAGGCGATAATAGCGTCTTTCCATTTTTTCGGTTCCAACATCAGAAGAGGTGTGGTCTCAATTAGGATTCTGAACATCCGTAAAAGTTTTGCGACCTCTGCGTGGATTTCCAAAGAGTTGGGGTTATCAGAGGCGACAATATTGCGAAAGGCGCTGTCGAGACCTTTCTCCTTCATGTAGTCAACGATTAATCGTGCACTACCGCTTTCGAATTGTGCCTAAATTGATATTTGTTTATATGTTATACGACATAACTGCTTGAATGTTAATATATAATAACGTTTAAATAACGGTAAACATTTACATTATGGTACGTTTTTATACAGCGTAACAGATTCGCATTCTAATATTTATAAAGGAACACATCAAAACACAAATACAAGAAAAAAAAAGCCGTTTATAAAATAAAAGAGAAAACTTGTTTAAAATTGTTTCTCACCTTAGCTTTCGTGGATCCTTTTTGTCGCAGGTACTCCTTGAAGTGTTTTCCAAAAGTAAATTTCAGATCTAGCGAATGTTCGATAAATTTTGTGCCGAAGGTGAATATTTCCTGTTCACTACAATCGAAGCATTTTGTGTAAATGCGGATTGCGGGCATTGTAGGCCTGAAAGTTAATATATATATAATATATGAATACTTTATTCAACGTACACCGAAGTAAAGTGGAAGACAAAAAAATGACAACAATAATATAACAACAACGACAACAACAAAAATAACAATGAGAGTAATAAAGCGCATATAACAAGCGACAAAAGCTATGTACAACAATGGAATGGAGGTACATGTGAATAACTAAGGGTGAATGTTTCTATTTGCTACTTCATAAAGCTCGATTAAATCAAGCTCGTCAATGCGGGTTTTAAAAGAATCAACGGAACTCGAAAGAACAATTCTATCAGGAAGTAGGTTCCACAAACGAGTGGCCCTGTGCTTAAACGAGAACAGAGACTGGGTAAGTTTAACAGAATCCTGAATAAGAGTTAAAGAGTTACCATTTCGACGTGGTCTGTGATTCACCTGAAACATGTTGGCCAAAACCGGATGTGCATTATAACCTCGGACAATTTTGAAACATTCAATGAGATCGAACAAAATTCTACGATGATGGAGAGATTTGAGACCAAAAACAACAAGACGTTCAGAATAGGAAAACGAGGTATAATAGTCATTGTCAATTCTACGAAGCACACGTTTAGTAAAACGCCGCTGTACCTTTTCAATAGCGTCAATCTCACTTTTCAGGTACGGCGACCAAACGGAGGTTGCATGCTCAAGCAGGGGCCTACAATAAGTAACATAAGCTTTATGATAAACATCAATGCTATGATGACAAATGGAGCGAAGTATACGATTTGCACAACAAGAAGAAGTACTAATTCTTTGCTTAATATGAGCCTTAAAACACAAATCCGGGGAAAACAAAACACCAAGATCACGAACGTTCCATTTCTGCGAGCAAATCTTTATGAATGGGCTTTGTTGCGTTCACGCGCGGCTTCAAACAAAAAAGTAAACTCTTCTCCTTTATATAATAAGATAGTCATCATGCTGGAGTCTGGACGAACCACAATGAAAAGACGAAAACTTAGGGGGTTTACCGTACCCTTTAACAAAGACAAATTAAGGCTCAGGGAATAGATCTAAAGCTACAGTAACCAATCAAAATCAACCAAACATTTACCAAACAAACATAAAAATCAGCCAAACAACAAAAAATCAAACAAACAAACATAAATCAACATAAAAAAAAATTATACACAAAGTAAAATGGCGAATTTGAAGTAAAGCGGGTATTTCGCGTGGTCTTGAAATTCAACTATTCAAGATTCCATGCCGGTCTTGCCGGGAGTGCACTGAATTGCACGCCCTACCTGCAACACCAAGTGTCGCAGCACAAATTACAAACCACATGTCATACCGTCCAAGAAAGGAACAAGAAATAAACTCAGTAAAGCGGAACATGAAAATTAAGACACAGTGTGGCTTGTGGCTTCTGAGGTGGAAGCAGCAGTTCTATCATTATTAGAGTCCATTATTTGGGGCATTCTAAATATTGATAATAAAATTAACAAAAAATAGTTCACGGACAATACAAACAATAGAGCGACGTAGAGCGACGAGAAAATAAAGTGAGGAAGTGAATATCGATTGAATAACCTGTCCGAACAAGCAAATTCAGCGAGAGCGATACGGTAGATCACGCAGCTTATAGATAATTGTTGAGAAACGAATGAACACAAGTGTTCATCAGTGTATGCGAGCACTTTTTACTATTATTCTATTGTGCAATCATAATGCTTAGTTGCATTATGAGAGCGTGTATCCTACCAAATGCATCACGTATTTCAAAAGGGAGCATAGCCACCAAATTCACAAAAGACAACAACAAGAATTTTTTTTATAATTCATAAAGAAAGAAATTTAGTTCATAGAATACAAATTGGACTTAAGGCAAATTTAGCATGAAACGACTACAATAACAAATGTAATGAAAAATATCAGAGAAAAACAAACCAACAAAAGAAATACATATTGTAAAAAAACTGTTCAAAATATTATAGGTAAAACAATTTTCGAATCAATCAAATCATACGTTAACGAATAACACTAATACAGTGTAAATATGAGATCAAACATTTTGTGTCTCTATGCCTGAGATCGTCGGGGGTGCCTACCGGCCTACCCATAAGAACATAAACCCTTAATTAATATTCACCAAGTAAAACACTAAAAAAAATGTAACAGAAGTAAATACTAAATACTTATGATACGTGTAAAGCAAGTTGTAATAATTACGTCAAAAAAATTGAGAGAGAAATGAAACAGTGAATAGTGAATAGCAACACTACACTCCTACACCGGAACGGAGATAATACAAGTTACTTTCATAACCAACGTCACTGGCTCACCGCATAATCCGCAGACTGCGAGTTAAAAATTCAAAAGCAAAGCAGTAAAGCAATCAACATGCAATGTGTAAAATAGAAGGAAAATGGATTGTTTGAGGCACAACAAAGACAAAGAAACTCCTCTTCACCAAGAAAGCTGATAAATACAAACAAACAAAACCAATGAACCTAACTTTCAAAACGCCAAGCTAGGTTCCACCAACCATCTAATTGCATTTATTGTTGTTCTTCAGAGTATTCACAAGATCAACTACCTAAACAATGCAAAATTTAGTATCTAATTGTATTGCGTCTTGCGGTTGCGTCTATGCATATATTCCTAGATCACCAATTCCCCGTATTATTATTTGTAAAATCAAACAACATATCTCCACGCAAATGAGTTCAATTATAATCTGAAAACATATGAAGTTAAAAGAACGAAATCACCTCACCTTTATAGCTGGCCCCAAAGGCATTCCCAGATGCTTCATCAAAAGATCGGTGCTAAGTAGAAGCAGGGCACGGCCATCGATTTCCTAAAGAAACTAGGCAATAAAAGAATAGAAAATGAATCCACCCAGCCGTCAACTGAAAGACTATGCATCCCACAGCACGTAAATATCACTTTGGATGAGTTTTGCTTTCTGAATTAGGGCCAGTTTCTCACACTGTCACTGTGTTTCTGTCATATGTACCAACACACTGCTGCCTCTTAACCATGCACCATTCGTATAAAAAAGCTGCGCTTCCACTGTAAATTAGATGGCCAAGTGTACTCACCAATGACAAAAACTATACATAGTAAAGGTGAGAGTAAACAAACTGACATGTTGTCTAAACTTGTCCACAATTTCCGGCTCAAACATCTTGCTCAATTCCTGGGCTACGCGATCAATTCCCCACTGCTGCGCAACTGGTTGCTGGGAACTATTTCCAGTTGTCTCTACAAATATAAGTAAACGTTAATCTGGTGGATTATTCCAAGTTCCAAGAAACATTTCAGATAGCCGTCATGCATGGACTCTGGACGAACTACAATATAAAACTTGGACCTACTCACCTACTTAGGGGGTTTACAGTACCCTACCTCCCTACCCCCTTACAAAGCCAAACTAGGGAAAGGAAACGATCTGAAGCTACAGTAACCAATCAAAATCATTCGCAACGAACCAGCACTCCTGCCCGACATTCCATCAATTTGTGAGTGCGATTTGCGATTGCCAGATGCTGAAAACACCAATACCAAAATAAGCTTCGTTTCGTACAATAATAGAATGCAATAAAGCAAAAAATTAACAAAACTCGGATTGTGTCAAATCCGATTCACGTACCTTGTGTAGTGCTCACTTCACCATCTTCCGCGTCATCCGGTGATCCAGGACAAATATTACAGGGAGAAGCACAGTCAGCTATCAGATTTGGACAGCAGCCAATCTGAATCCATTTCCATAATAAATACAAGTTTTGCCTATGATGAACAATTCAGTAATCTATTGCGCAAGGATCGAGGAAAAAACATGTCACCCCAGCTGTGCCTATACAAAACACGCATCAAAAAAGGCCAACAATTATTTCAAATTGAAGTCATGAGTATACTCGACGACCTCCGATTTGGCCATAACGTTAGTTACAAAAGTGGATTTTTATCTTACCTTCAAAATCAGTTTTCGAATATATGCCCATGCAGCACTGACATTCTTCACGATTGGTATGTAGCGGACATTAGTGAGCCCATGCTCTTGCGCTAAAACAGGTAAATAATTATAATTAACAACTTGAATGAATTAATGGGGGGAAATGGAAGAAATATACATAGTACATAATATGCATAATATTAATTGATTCAAAACAATCTTCGAAACAACAGTACAGAAAACATACGCCTGATTGTAAGAATAGCTACTATAAAAAGAATCTATAAAAGAAAAACTAACCCGTCACACTAAGTATTTTAACTGGTCCCGCGTCAACTTTGCGATATACACTATGGTTTTCTTTACCACAGTTTACAAGTTGTTGAATGACCTGTAAAATTAAAACGTATACGATAGTTACAGTTACAAAATATATCATTATTCAACGGGAAACGGGAAATCGCTGTTGATCACCGGCTAAAACAATGCTATGCATAACAAACTCAAACATAATAGAAAAATAAAAAAAATGCACTAACCTCTCTAACAACATGATGAATACTGAGTGGGCCAATTACTCTCGGCAATTCAGCAATTTTTGCCGGATTTAAAAGCGGTCCACATTTACAGCTGCGATTGATAAACACGGTCACTGCAAAGATTTGATACTATACATCAACGTTTCAATTTACGGCAACGATATTGGCATTTATTTAAATAGTTCAATGTAGACATGTTACACAGACGGATAAACAATACAGTACCTACCTAATACTAGACACGTTAGCAAAACTTCCAATGTGACATGAGTCAAATGTTCTAGCCCTAACCAAAAAGGATTGAAGAACTTAGCAAATACTTACTGCTTCTCTGGCTTTGAGGCACGGAATCGCCACAACTGAGCATCACATCAGTGGGAGTGCTGGGCTGCAAAATGGATAGAGATATAAAAGAAAAAAGCCAGCTGAGCCGACGTAGCGACATTTGATTCGTTTATGATAATCACCAAAATCTGCTAGGCTCCTGTGTTTAGACAACGACAAACAATCTTGTTCTACCGATAGTGTAGTTGTGTTGAATGGGATTGTGAGCTAGTCTATACAGTCAAAAGCGATAAGAAAAATTAAAACAGCGACCAAATTTAGATGTTTGATGTTTGAATAGGAAAATAAAAAACTACATATGAAGTGTAGGAATATGGTCCAAATTGCCTGCTCGCTGCACAAATTATATGGAAAGGTAAAACGCACTACACTATAAAAGTAAAATGGAATTATTATAATGGTTTGTGTCAACTAACCGTTTTCAACTGAACAGTTTGCGTTGTGAAGGGGGCAATAGCTGCCTTTACAGTAATCACATTCGGACTATTCGGAGCGGACGCCTTCACCATAGATGAATGGCCCTTTGGTGCCGGAGCTGGACGCACTTCTACAGGTGAACACATATGCAAGAAAAGTTTACAAGTCTTCACTTACTGATATGACGGGTTTTCCAATGGATAGCTAAACAACTAAGCAAAGTTCCGTGCCGGCCAACCGTGACCAATAAGGTGCACAGCAGTTGTTTAAATCACACAGTAGGAACAAAGTCATACAACAGACAACATAGAGAATGCAAGCACATCGTACGGCACACCCTCCAACACTTCAAGGTGCTACAACTTCAATAATTCATCGCAACCTTTGACATCTTATCTTCTTATTGTATAAAGGAGAAAAGTGTAGATGTTTGCGTGCCAAAACGAAATCCATAATACGTTTCAATGATATGGTAAAAGCAGTTCAACTTTTCGAAACTCCAAATAAGCGAAATGAGTCGCGTTACATAATTTCCGACAATACGTTTCAGACATTTCAAACAAGTATGTTCATTTCTGTGAGACTTTCAAGTATCGCTGCGCAATATTGTAAAGACGCCTCAGGCGGCGAGAGCCTGGTAAACAATGTTAGAAAAGAAGGATAACTGACTTTTAATCTCAGGTTTCCCGTCCGTTTTTCTCGTCGAAGATGCAGTGGGAGTTGCCACAGTTGGCTTCTTTTTAGGAGGATGATCTAGTGTTCCCTGAAATAACCAAAAACAATACAAAATCAAAAGCTAAATGAAAAATGAATTTAGCAATAAATTTATTAAAATAGCGTAGATAGTGAAAGAAAAACAGCCTGAAAGAAAAATATTGCAGCCTGCAACACTGTGAGTGTGTAAAAAAGTACACACCTCATTCTCCCGTTTTCTTGCTCCTCCAGCTCCAGAAGTCGATGGAGGAGAAACATGTGAATCCGGAGAAAAAACTACTGCTCGACTACGACTACGACTTTTAATCTGTTTCCCGTCCGTTTTTCTCGTCGAAGATGCAGTGGGAGTTGCCACAGTTGGCTTCTTTTTAGGAGGATGATCTAGTGTTCCCTGAAATAACCAAAAACAATACAAAATCAAAAGCTAAATGAAAAATGAATTTAGCAATAAATTTATTAAAATAGCGTAGATAGTGAAAGAAAAACAGCCTGAAAGAAAAATATTGCAGCCTGCAACACTGTGAGTGTGTAAAAAAGTACACACCTCATTCTCCCGTTTTCTTGCTCCTCCAGCTCCAGAAGTCGATGGAGGAGAAACATGTGAATCCGGAGAAAAAACTACTGCTCGACTACGACTACGACTTTTAATCTGTTTCCCGTCCGTTTTTCTCGTCGAAGATGCAGTGGGAGTTGCCACAGTTGGCTTCTTTTTAGGAGGATGATCTAGTATTCCCTGAAATAACCAAAAACAATACAAAATCAAAAGCTAAATGAGTTCCAAGTTCAGATGGCCGCTCAATTGGTGCCTTTGGTTTTGGCCCAGACTAAAACGATAAGGACTTACGATCAGTGTCCCACAACAAGGCAGATTCGCGAGGAGAATTCATACAAACAATATCCGCACTAATGGTAACGGCAACCCCTTGATATACATTCACGAGACTACTACTCGACTATGACACAATAGAAAATGAAGTCTACCCACCTCGACAGTAGCAGGAGATGCTTGTGTTGGTGTCTTATTTGATGAATTCGACGTTGGAGTGTCCGAATGAGAATTCGACGTTGGAGTGTCCGAATGAGCCTTCTTCTTTGCAAGATTGACCGCATAAGCTACAAACAATGTTTAAATCAACACTACTATATAATCGATTTTCCCCATGAACCCGGGAGCTAAGGCTGATACGAGGGGCCTAAGGGCCCAGGGTCATACGCCTTGAATTCAGGCCGAGGCCAAATGCTTTTAAGCAAGCGCAAAATGTATAAAAATATGACTAATTTCACGTAAATAACCAATAGTTTCCAATGCGCCACCCAGGCCCGAAGGGGTTGAATATTGAATTCCTCCATCCCTCCCCTTCGACTGCGTTACACACAAAAAAAAACCGAGTACAACTTCCTGGGTTGCTCAAATAAAAACCGTGAGGGTACACTCGTGATGAGATGACGCGCCTCGTCGCGGCTGCTTTGCTCCCTCTGCTGATGAGAATCCATTCCATAAATATTGGATCAAAAAGCAAAAACAAAATGAAGCAACAAAGATACCTTTGACCTGTTTAAGAGACGGGTAACCAACTTCCAGCCCAGCTTTCTTACTCCAGCCGACGGGGAAAAGGTTTCTGAAACAAATCGTATGTATTATATGTCTGGATGTGTTTTTATACGATGAGAGGGGAAGGAAATGGTATATTGGTACCGCTACCTCACCGTTCTCCCTATGGAGCCCGTGAAAATGAATGAAAATGAAGGAGAGGACCCATATATAATCACTCCTCTGTTTCGATAAAACCAGACAGTGCAGTATTGTACAAATTAAAGGAAGCAAAGAAACCGACCGACTGTCAAATGGTTCCACAATATCATATAAGCTCTTCCATCCATCAAAATGAACCGTGACTGTGTGCTAAAATAAACTTATGTTGACATGAGGCCGGTACACAGCAATTAGCCTAATAGCCATGCCACGCCTAATGAAAAGCTGATTAAGACGATTAGACCATTTACGAAAAACCGCTTGAAGGGACGCGGTCACCTTTTTGTCCCTTTTATATACTTGCGTTTTAAAGCGAGTAAAATGGTGAGGAAAAATAGTGTTCAAAGTCCAGTCCAATACCGTAATCCTACCACAATTGCCCAATATGGTGTGGTCATGCTGATGACTCGGCTGACGTTAGCCACCAATTAAGTGGCCGCATATCTCGCAGGCATTATAACATTTGGGGTTTTTTGGCTAAATGTGGTGCTTGGTCTAGGAGCAACATTTTTCTTCGGTGAATAGCTCGGTGAAATCAGCTTTTTTTGTACGATTTTTCCAACACTATGTTCTACATACTACTCAGATAACAAAAACACAACGTATACAAAAGGGACAAAAAGGTGATAAGCGTCCCTTTAAAATCAGATCATAAACCACAATCTATGTGGTTAGCTGTGGGTGGAGAAGGCCTGCCATAGGGAACACAGTACAAAACCATTTATCACTGAGTTATACAATTGCGTCCTCACCTAACGTGGGCGTAACGCATGTGCGAGTTCGTGCACTGACTTGTGCCCCAAAACAATATATCCAAAATGATGCACCCAACTGCAAGTATATGCAGAAAAGTACATTAGACCTACCTTGTCTACCTTCGTGATAGTAGCCACATGTGGAGTTTCACTGAAGTTGAGAGTATCAACACATTCCAATTTTTGACCAACTTTGAAGAGATTTTTTGCAGGACGATACGTTTCATTTATCTAGAAGATGAAATTATAAGTATACCAGCATGAAGATATCCGCAGTGAAATATTTCACCAAAATAACTATTGCGCAGTTATTTTCTTTTTTGTAGTACATCTGCGTAAAATTCAAACAAAATAATAATAAACATGTGTGCCTACCGGGCAAAACCATTCTACATCGGCCTTTGTATTCGCTCCATCGACTTCCGACAGTTGTTGTTCCAACCATTTGTGATAACCCCTCACATCGTGAATGTATCCAACGGGTGGATTGACGCCTGAGAGGTCGCCCCTGCTAACAAGTCAATACAGTGAAATTATAGTGATAACTGTATTCCAGCAGTCAACGTACGTGACGTAGAAGTATTTGAACCGAACCACTCATACTAGCCAATTCGCTGGTCCTCAACAGCAACAGCGCAGCGCGCCGCCCCTTCTTTTTGGCCCACTACCACTACGCGGCTGGCTGGGGGGTGCGCTCGTGCGCTGGGCGGCTGGCTGGGGGGTGCGCTCTGCGGCTGGCTGGCGGCGCATTGACATCGAAAATACAAATTGTCTACGTGAGAAATGGTGCAGGTGTTAAACGGCAGTGAAAAAAATCGTTTCTCGTAAAGTGTCGTCGTGAAACCTTGAAAGTTGAGTTTGGGCTTCATTGTGCCTGAATCTAGTGAAAGTGCACAGTAAATAAGGTCTGTTCCTGTAAAAAGAGGGCAATATCAATCAACGGGACAAATTTTGCGGTAGATAGAATAATATGCACTAAAACTGCTACGGTACCCGCATGATCTAAAAATACGCCAATACGCCCATCCACCATTATAGCGAATTTTCAACCTTATAGGTAAAAGTATATAGTATAGACAATTTTTTTTTAGAAAAGCGCTTGCCCTACACTCAACGACGTTGAGCTAACCAGAAAGATCTAAGAGTGAAGTATGTCAGCAAAATGCCCAGTTTGGGAACTCATGAGTTAATGCTGAAAAATAGTTGTTTGATATTTCCCTCTATTTACAGAGAAACAGTCCTTATTTACTGTGTATTTTCATTAGTTTCAGGCACAATGAAACAAAAACTGCAAAAACTTCAACGACGACACTTTCCGAGAAACAATTTTTTTTCACTGCCGTTTAACGCCTGCACCATTTCTCGTCTAGACAATGTGGATTTTCGAAGACAGTGCGTAAACCGGTAGTTTTATACACAACTTAATCCCACCCCGCGGGGAAGCACGACGTTAACCCTTCCGCGCAGACACGAGGTGATTATGCAAAAATATATATAATTGGTCATAACTTTCGTTAACAACCATATTTTTGCATGCAAGTTGGAGTTAACAACCAAATGAAATGTATAGTTGTCGTGATTATAGTTCTTAGGCCAAGAGTTCGGGAAACGTGTGACTGTGTAAACAAAAAGTTACATACGAAATGGGTTTTATTCCCTGGTCGTCGCACATCACCCATCTATAATAGGAATAGGGATCCACGGCTCCTTCCAGACGGATCTGAACCCAAGCAGCATGACTCTGTTGAATACTGCCCAGACAATCCACATTACCACCTGAAAAAGGAACGAAAATTATATTCAAATTCTAAATAAAAATATCTCTCTTCCCAGATTCCCAGATACATCAGAACTGCTTGGTCGGAATGTTCGCCTTATTGATAGAAGACAAAGCTTCTCTGAAGCGATTTCATGTCCCTTGATCCTGTATTTACAGCATACTGTATTGTGTAATTTACAGTGTAATTACAATAAAAATTGCGTTCGAACCCTATTTGATTCTAATTTTGACCGTTTATAAACTATAAACGTTCACTACATACCTCTGGGATCGGGCACAATCAGCTTGCGCCCAATTTCGAATTTGTTCTTGGGAGGTTCCGGAGTTTGAAAGAAGCAAATATCGGGAGCAGCTTCGAATCCAAACTCTTTCATGTACGCATCCCAGTTGAACTGAAAGTAACGTTGGTCTGGCATATAGCAATCAGCGTTTTCACCTCACTGTTCAATACATTAAGAAGATAATTATTGAAATGTTTTAAAAAAGACACAAGAAAAAATAATACCTGGGTAGCCTCCGTCATGGCTTCTGAGGTGGAAGTAGCAGTTTCGTCCTTATTAGAGTCTGTTCTTTCGGACATACTAAATAAGAATAAACGTAACAACAAAAGCTAATCCATGGATAGATAAAACGTACAATACCGAATCGAAAAAAACAACGGAGGAAACTGAATATCGATTGAAACGGTCAGGCCTGTGTCACAAATACGAACAACAATTTCAGCGACAGAGATATACGGTCGTTTGCGCAGCTTATAGATTAATTGGTGCGAATATTTTTCATTCGTGTACGTGAGCGTAAACTTTTTAGGAATTCTATTATGCAATCAATGTAGAGTTGAATTCTGAGAGTGTGTTATCCTGCCAAATACCCAAAAAAAATTTGTAAAGGGCTAGCCGATCGAGCTTAAACTTCACCCAGATGGATAACAGGCCACGCCGAATCGAGCTCCGCTATCAGTATTATCAAATTATCGATTTTTTTCAATTTTTTTTTCAGCTTCAAAAAGGGTTCTGGTCACCCAATTTCGCTGAACCTTCTTCCCAAAGGGGTAACTGACCCCACACTGATTAGTAACAATCGATCTAAGCCAAAATGTTCGGTCAAATCATCTATTTATTGATTTTCCGTCTTCAGGGTACACCCGGCTAGTCGTAAACGACAATCAATCAGTAGAATTTAAAGAATAGGCACTGTGAGGGCTGGTCACAGTCGTGAACATACACTGCGTTTCCTTTCCACTCTACAAGCCCCTCCATGCATCCTCTCCTTACCACTCTGAACATGAACCGAAGCCTTATGTAGACTCTAGACTTTACTTGAAAATCAATAAATAGAAAACAGACAGAAAACATTGGCTTTAACTATTTAGATCAGTTACGCTTAGTTTTTTTTACCCCCTTGGGAAGAAGGTTCAGCGAAATTGGGTGACCAGAACCCTTTTCGAAGCTTGAAAAATTTTGAAAAAAAAATCGATAATTTGATAATACTGATAGCGTAGATCGATTCGGCGTGGCCTGTTACCCATCTGGGTGAAGTTTAAGCTCGATCGGCTAGCCCTTTACAAAACAAATTTGGTGCCCCCCCCCCCCCAACGGCAGTAGCACCCCAAATACATCACGTATTTCAAAAGGGAGCAAAGCCACCAAATTCACAAAAGACAATACGAAGAAAAAACTTTTAATACAATCCATAAAGATATTATTTTAGTTCATAGAATACAAACGGGGGAAGGGTTAATTTTGCATGAAACAACTACAGTCCCAAATGTAAAATATAGCTGAATGCGAAAAAAACGAACAAAGGTACGTACAAACATGCAAAAAATTGTTCAAAATATTATAGCCAACTCTAAAAACAATTTTCGAATCAATCACAAAGTCATAAATTAACGAATAACACTAATCAAGTGTAATGTGAGAGATAACATTGTCTCTATACCTGGGATCGTCGGGGGAACCTACCCATAGCAATATAAAACCTTAATATTCACCAAGTAAAACAAAAAAAAACGTATAGCAGAAGTTAATACTAAATACTAATGATACGTGTAAAGCAATCTTTAATAATTACGTCCAAACTTAAAGCTAAATAACAGCCAGTGCTTGAAACGTATTTGGGATATGTGCCTTCTCCGATGATATATGCAAATTAATGTAATATTAATTAAAATCGCGCAGTAATTGCATACACTACATCGGAATACAGCGTCTGCCACACATTTCAAAACTAGACGTTATACGGCTTTAACGTGAACAATAACACAAACATAGGTACATGTACATGAATTTGAAAGTGTTAGTGGAATTGATTTAAAGCAGTTAGTACGGAATTGTTATACGAATACTTGTATTTCAATAAATTACAAATCTAAAAAAATTCACAGAGGGATGAGATAGTGAATAACAATAGTACACTCCAACACCGGAACGGAGCTAATAAAAATAACGTTCATTACGAATGCGCACCTCATAAATACATTATTAGTAGGCTACAGTCTACGGGAAAAACAAACAACATGCAACGTCTATAATTTAGCAAAGTCTAATAATTTAATAAAATGTATGGTTTTAGGTGCAACGAAGACAACTAGACAACTGTTCGTCATCAAGAAAGCTGATCAATACAAACAAAGAAAGCTAATAAAACAACTTTCAAAACAGGTTCCACGGTCCAACTCACTCCAATTACAAGGAACCAGCGTGTTGTTTCCTCCTATATTGTTCCTTCAGAGCATTCACAAGATCAACCACCTGAACAGTGTAAAATTACAACACACGAACACACACAAAAAGTAACTTCGCGCTACAGATTATTACTACTGTAATTGTAATCCGGCTATGCATTGATACATGTCCGGTAACGGCTTTCTCCTTATTTTATTTGTATAATCAAACAATTAGTCATATAATCCCCAACAAAATGAGTTTAGTTAAAATCTCAAAAGGGGAAACGAAGATCACCTCACCTTGATAGCTGGCCCTAAAGGCATTCCCAGATGCTTCATCAACAGATCGGTGCTAAGTAGAAGCAGGGCACGGCCATCGATTTGCTAAAAGAATCCAAGTCCTAATTCGTCTTACATTTAGTTCGAACTGAATGATCTTAGTATCTCACGTGAACAAGGTTGAAGTGTGGAAATGGAAGCGCGTTCGGACGGTTCGGATGGATGTGATTTGATTTCTCATTCTCGGCACCGTTTCTTGCTTCAGTGTTATTCAGTGCTTCAGTGTTATCAATCTACTGTGTTCTTTTTATTAAACTATACACCTGCACGCATTATGCAATAAAGGGCGTTTCGCGCTTCCACGTTCGAAAACTAGATGACTAATTAGACTAATTGTAGAAACCTATTATATAAACTATTATTCACGGACGTATATTACACAGGCATAGTAGGTAAACAAACTGACATTTTGCGTAAACTTGTCCACAATTGCTGGCTCAAACGTCTTGCTCAATTCCTCGGCCACGCGATCAATCCCCCACTGTGCAATTGGTTGCTGGGAGATACTTCCAGTAGTCTCTACAAATACAAGTAAAAGATAATATGGAGGGTAAAATAAAAAAATGTAGACGACCACAGCCGTGACGCGTGACGCCGCACTGTGGACAAAATTAAAAAGATGAAAAACTTGATTATCAAGCGTAATGGCTAACAATCCAAGAGATTTTACCACCCAACGAAAGCACAATATGGGTACAACATAAACTAGGAGAAGTTGTATAATGTATGCTACAAATCTACAAAACAAAACAAACCAGCACTCGCGTCCGACATCCCATCAATTTGTGAATGCGAAGTGCGATTACCAGATGCTGAAACTACCAATACCAAAATGGGCATAGTTTCGCACAATAATATAATGCAAGGAAGAAAAGAAGTATAACAAACAAACTCCCTGACTGCCGTGCCAGTTGGTATAAGAGTATTATTCACAAAAAAGAGCCGTAAAATAGGTTGACACACAGATGAACGAGCATATCAGCCTCTCTCTCTCTCCCTACGCGATTACCCGACAAATAAATCAGCGAAGAAATCAAGGTGTGTCAAATCTGATTCACTAACCTTGTGTAGTGCTCACTTCACCATCTTCCGCGTCATCCGGTGATCCAGGACAAATATTACAGGGAGAAGCACAGTCAGCTATCAGATTTGGACAGCACCCAATCTGAAACCATTTACATAATAAATACCTTACAATCTATAAGTCAAAAAGTGCTATGCCGTCACGGTCACCTTTGTCTGAGCGATTCCGGTTAATGACAGCAATATAATGCGGTGGAAATAAACAAAGGCATCGCACAATAAACGTATCCATACCACACAAGAAAAACAATCAAAAGCGTAAACAAAAGAACTTATTTTCTTTTTCTTTTGAAGTTAGAAAGTTGTTTTGTTCACCTTACCTTAAAAATAAGTTTTCGAACATATCCCCATGCAGCACTGACATTCTTCACGATTGGTATATAGCGGACATTTGTGAACCCATTCACTTGTGCTAAAATTGCTTATGAATTCATCGAAAGAACAAGTACATTAGTATAAATGATATATTCAATAAAATAAGTATATGTGAAATCCTCCTGTTAAAAACTTGAAATAGAATACAAAGTGAATATATAAAAGACGAACTAACCGGTCACACTAAGTATTTTAACTGGTCCCGCATCAACTTTGCGATAAACACTCTGATGTTCGTTACCACAGTTTATAAGTTGTTGAATGACCTGCAAATCAAGATATACACGATATTTACTACAAAACATCTTATTCAACTAAAATTCCTAAGAAGAGAAAATGATAATGTGCCACGTGCGAATAAAATGAAAATAAAGGGATAAAAATGCACCAACCTCTCTAACAACATGGTGAATACTGAGCGGGCCAATAACTCTTGGCAATTCCGCAATTTTTGCCGGATTTAAAAGCGGTCCACATTTACAGCTGCGATTGATAAACACGGTCACTGAAAGGATTTGAGATTGGATTTGACGAAAAATTAACAATACTTAATTTACGACAAACTTTAAAAACATACTGCCTAAAAGTTTCATATATCAACTTTTCTAATAATACAAACATTAAAATCCTAAAGAAATATAAATTCTCTAAATAAATAAAACTGTACCAAACTTAAAACCGTATATTACAGTACCTATTTAACAAAAAAACATAAAATTCCACGTTGAGTTTGTCATGTGACAAAAGTTGAACACTAGCCAAAAAAAAATAAAATAAAAGCTACCGAATGCTTACTACTGTCGAACCGATATCGAATAAAATACCAAATACTCGAACCAATATCGAATAAAATACCAAATACTTACTGCTTCTTTGGCTTTGCGGCACGGAATCGCCACAACTGAGCATCACATCAGTGGGAGTTCCGGGCTGAAAAATGAGTATATTGATAAAAAAGACGGAAGCGAACCAATGAATAGGCACTTGCTTCGTTAAATCACCAAATAACAAAATCTCTTAGGCTCCTGTGTTTCAACAAGGATGAACAAACTTGTTCTACCAGTTGCATGGGATCGTGTCGTTAGTCTAGGCGGCCAAAGTGTCAGAAAACTAGATACACATAAAACGTATGAATATGATCTATGATCACATTGTTTATTAAATGCACAAATCATACAGCACTACAATAAGTAAATAGAACTATTACATGTAATCGTTTGGGTCAACTCACCGTTGTCAACTGTGCGGTTTGTGTTGTGAATGGGGCAATAGCCGCCTTTCCTGTGATCACATTCGGACCGGACGGTTTCACCATAGATGGCTGGCCCTGTGCCTGTGGTGCTGGAGACGAACGCTCTTCTGAAAAGTGAACACTAAACTGGCTAACAGTAGATTCTTCATAGACAACTAGATACATAGAAAGTTGTGCGGTTTGTGTTCAATATATTCAATGCAGTAAGCACACAAAATAAATGAATAAAGAAAATTTTCCCACATAAAAAGACACCAAAAAAAATTAACCAAACTAAACTTGGACAATAACATTACTTTCACACAAACAACTAACATAAGTGTGAAGTTTACTCCGCTAACTCCGCTTATTGTTAGTTCAAAAAGACAAATGCAGAGTAGGGAAATAGAAATAGACGACAGATCAAGTTGAATACAAATACAAACGAAACTGACTTTTAAGCTCAGGTTTCTCGTCCGTTTTTGTCGTCGAAGTTGCAGTAGGCGGTGCCACCATTGGCTTCTTTTTAGGAGGTTGCTCAGGAGTTCCCTAAAAGCCAGTATAAACGTGTGTCGCAATACTATGAAACACTAACACAAAAGAATGAAGAATGGACGACAAGTTATTGTTGTAAGCACCAATTTCACAACACCATAGCAAAACTACAAACCTCATTGTCTCGTTTTCTTGTTCCTTCAGTTCCAGAAGTCGACGGAGGAGAAACATGGGAAACCTGGGGTTTAGCATGCGCTGCAGCGGCAGAACTAGCTAAAAAATAACGAGTTTACAGTTAGCGCATCACGCATAAAAAACACTATACTACGGAAAACACCTACCATAGTACTCAAAAAAATTCGAAACAAATATAGGACCAGACAAGACATAACTATATGAAAGAAAATTAAAAACAAGAAAAACAAAACTTACCAATCTTAGGAGGACGTTTACTTGGGAGTACAGTCGGTTTTGCACCGAGTTCAGACAGTCGCTGAACTGGAGCCTTGGGCTTTGGAGCTGACTAAAATAGTATAAATAAAGAAATAAATGATATTTTCATGTTATATGCCATGGCCAATCAGCGAATGATCGAATTTTATAATTAATAGCCAAAAATACACAAATTCAGGGTACAAAATCGCATGAGCTGCGAAATAGAAATAAACGTCAGTGATAGGTTATTAACCGGAAATAGTCTCCGGAGGTCGACAAATGCTGCGTGATCTTATACACCGTTTTATGCGCACTATTTCGTGTTCAATTCAACTTAGGAGGGCGAACAAACCAACCAATATAACAAGTCAAGCAGGCTTTCATATATCCACAATACGGATAAAGAAAAGAGAATAGCTACCTTGACCGTAGCGGGAGATGCTCGTGATGGCGTCTTATTTTTTGATGAAGTGGGAGTACCCGCCTCAGCCTTCTTCTTTGCAAGATTCGCCGCATCAGCTTCAAATGGTAACATTTCAAATTTCAACCCAATACACCTTACAATTTCTTTACTTTCGTAAGCTATTGGTCTAAAATCTTTCAACTACGATAACAAATCGTGAGAGTACTATGACGCGTTAGGGCGCGTTTAAGATGACCGAAAGAAAGAAAAATATCCATTTTCGGACGTTCAGGATGGGCTAAAGAAAACTTTTGAAAGACAATACAAAAACAAGAGACGCAGACAAAACCCGAAAAAAATTACTGTATTTTTTCATTTGCCCTTAGTATTAAAACTTTTCTTTCGCCCATCTTAAACGCGCCCTTACGTCGCGGTTGCTTTACTCCCTCTGTTGAGAGTCTATTCCATAAAATATTGAATCAAAATCAAAAAGCAAAAAAAAATGAAGCAACAAGAATACCTTTGACCAGTTTTAGAGATGGGCAAGCTACTTCCAGCCCAGCTTTCTTACTCCATCCGACGGGGAAAAGGTTTCTGAAAGAAGAGTGAGGTGAATCAGGGAATGCAAAACGCGTACGTTGAAGGCTATACATGATGTTACTCCTTTGCTCCTTGCGAAGTCCAAAAAGGAGACGTTCATATTTCATTTTTGACATAGATTCTGAAAACAAGGCAATATGGCACATATCAAGAAGAAGAAACCCACCGGCTATCGAATGGTTCCACAATATCGTAGCTGCTCTTCCAACCATCAAAATGAACTGTAACGGAGCGCTAAAATAAACACTGATAGTAAATTAAAAGAATGTTTATGCACTGAATGATCAAACTTTCCCAACACACTTAAAATCTTGAGCTACCACTCCACCGATAGACTATAGACAAAGAACGTTTGGCGTACCTTGTCTACTTTCGTGATAGTTGCAACATGCGGAGTTCCACTGAAGTTGCGAGGATCCACACTTTCCAATTTCTGGCCAACTTTGAACAAATTCTTCGAAGGTCGATAAGTATCATTTATCTGGAAAGATCTTTCAGTTTTTTAACGCGCAGAAAAGTCAACGACCATCACTGAATGTCGCGACAAGAGGCACAGTATTGTAGAAACATAAAAAAAAATGTTTCTCTTCTCGTTTTATTATTATTATCATTGTAAGGGCGTAAAAACCAAAGTCAGTAATGCGCCTACCGGACAAAACCATTCTACATCGGCCTTTGTATTCGCTCCATCGACTTCCGACAGTTGTTGTTCCAACCATTTGTGATATCCCCTCAGACCGTGGATGTACCCAACCGGTGGATTGACGCCCGAGAGG
Organism: Pelodera strongyloides; assembly: GCA_036852015.1. NCBI lineage: Eukaryota > Metazoa > Nematoda > Chromadorea > Rhabditida > Rhabditidae > Pelodera > Pelodera strongyloides. The sequence continues at coordinate 114,444 of JAANDG010000148.1, read as the reverse complement.
TCGTCCCTGCTAACAAGTCAATACAGTAAAATCATAGTGGGTGGGTAAACTAAACAGCAACAGAACCGTATTCCAGTAGTTAACATAAAAGAAGTGGAACTTATATTCTAACCTACGATATGATACAAGACACAAGAAACGTATCAACACAATCAATTTTTGTTCGATACGCACGTCTAAAACTAACTCGTTGAAACATATTCAATTTGATAACTAAACCTATCTGATAACTGATTCTACTGGAATACGTTGAAAGCGGAAAAGAAACACTACTCATGCACTAGAAGGGAGGAGCATGCAAAGGAACCAAAGAATAGATAATGAACAGTGAAGTTAATATGAGAAATAAGTACAACTTGTTTGGGTTTGACGGTTTCCTCAAACTCAACCCCTGAAGACTACATCCTACATCCGCCTACCAAAATTAGGCGCTCACTGCTAGATTGCTACTATTTTTTAATTAAACATACTCCATTGAGTAATAGGTCAGGGTATAGTTTGAATTTATACACCTATTGATTGTTAGCTAAATGCAAATGCCATGTAGCAAATATGTGCCTGAAGTCTGAAGCGTTTTAGTACCACTACCAAGTACCACGCTACAGTGGTTATTTTCATCCAGACTCCAGACCACGAGTTCGGAAAACATTATGTAATTGTGATATACCAAAACAGAATGATACATACAAAATGGGTTTGATTCCCTGGTCGTCGCACATCACCCATCGGTCATCTGAATTGTCGGTCCCTTCAAGTCGGACATGAACCCAAGCAGCATGACTCTGTTGAATACTGCCCAAACAATCCATATTACCACCTGAAAGAAACCAACATTACATTCAACTCTAAAACATAGAAAAGGCATTTTCGAATCACCAAAATTGCTTGGTCTCGGTCTCGGTATGCTTGTTTTGTTGTGAAAGTACGATTAAAGTATAAGGCTGGAAATAAAGCTATTGAAACTGCTAGATTCCGATCGATTGTAAACAATAAACGGCGGACTTTCACTACGTACCTCTCGGATCAGGCACAATCAACTTGCGTCCAATTTCGAATTTGTTCTTGGGAGGTTCCGGAGTTTGAAAGAAGCACTCATCAGGAGCAGCCTCGAATCCGAACTCCTTCATATACTCATCCCAATTGAACTGAAAGTAAAGCTCACATGAGATATAGCAATCAGCAGTGTTTCTAATCCAATTGACACTCATAGTGCAATACATTAGAAGATAATTATTTAGTTGTTTGCAAAAAGAGATACAAAACAAAAAAGCACCTGCGTAACCTCGGGTGCCGCTTCCGTGGTTGAACTAGCAGTTTCATCCTTATTAGAGTCCATTATCTCGGACATACTAAATTACGAATAAACATAACAAGCTCGAGTCCAAAAAAAAACAGAGAAGGAAAAATTAAGGAAGGAAACTAATATCGATTGAAATGACACCGATTTTGTCACAAGCCAAACCGGATACGGTCTGAAGGCGCCATTTATACACTATGCGCAAGAAAGTCACATACTTTACGGTGGGAATTACAGCTTCAACAGAAATTTAGAAAATAATGTTTTCAATCTGTGTGAGCGTCACTTTTTATAAAAATTATTATGCAATCAATGTAGCGTTGCATTATGAGTGTGTTTTATCCTGCAAAAGGAAAAGATTGGGAGAGACAGATGTTCTTTCGTTGCTGAACTCCTCCTGCACTGTGTGGGAATGGGAGGAGCGAGCGAATTTGGCACAAACAATTGTCGACGCAATGCGTGTTCGCGTTGCGGTCGACGATGTTTTCAGAAGACTGAAGGACTGAATGAAGGACTAAAGGGATAGAACAGGCAAGCCGTGAACTGAAAGGGAAAGCGAGGAGAGAGCCGATGCGCTGTCCACCGGCCCTTTCACATCGGGCGATCGATACTCAGTGACTGGTTGAAGACAGGCCAGCCCCTTGCCCGACGCCCTGTTTGTGTTATGTTTTGTGCTGGGAGATTTGAGAGGAGATGTTTCTCTAATCATCACTTCCAAAAGAAGAAACGAGTTTTCATTATGAACAGGAAAGCAAAACTCGACTTTGGGTGGAGTTACGCAGTTCCGATACACTTACGTTGGCTGTGAGTGCCATTGGCATGAGTGTAAGTGGACCTACAGTCCCACAGGACCATGGCTTACCCGGACCCTCTTAATCACTATGTGCGTCATAACAATTCCCAATTATTGATTTAGTATACCAGTTTATGCTTCTAGCACTACTTCGTCGTGGAGGTTCAGCAAGAAGTATGCGTGCAAAAACATAGTTCATACTAAATACATACGTACACACGTACACTTGAATGTCAGGTTCATAACTGGATTGAACAGAGTTGGATACATACACAGGAAAACTAAATTATTGCCGAAACAACAGAAAAACCGTCGTTGGCCCGTCATAAAATGCTTTTTACCTACACCTACACGAACTAGTCACCACATCTGGTGACTAGTTCGTGACTGGTTCGTGACCAACTGAAGACAGTTTTGGATGAAACTTGGTCAGCACATGGTCACGAAGAGGTCAAAAAATCAAATGAGCTGGCCCACAACTGGTTTCGTTATATCTACATTGCTTTCTCTTCATCATATTATTTGATGCACACCTCGGTGTTATTTAATAAATAAATAAAAACATATTGCATAAGTGGTCGGTATTCTATATGTTTGCTCTATGCTGATTAGTTCGAACTCGAACTAATTTCTGGAAGTGAAGATATGAAAACGCATAGTGAATTTACGTTATGTTAGAACCGGGTGCACTTTACGGTGGTCGGTAAACATATGCTCAATGATTTACAACATCAATTTCGAATTCCTGTGTTAACGCGATAGCGCTAGCATAGTTTGGGTGTTTCAAGTACAGTTAGATACTTATCATCAAGTATCCAAATTATCCATCATAGCACATACTTAGAATCCAATCTCAATTAGTTGGATGTTTCATTCCTACTAACAATAAGTAGCATGTTCCTAGAATTATTCATTTCTCATTTCATTAGAGTTGTTTTCTTTACAGCAATCAGTGTACGATTTTAAACTGCAGTTTTTCCATGAGGTTAAAGCGAAATACGGGCCGGTTTTTGAAACGCATCGCGGACAACTGAATACTTACGTATCTATGCTAACTTGCTCAAATTTAGCTCGATTTTTTATTCTAATTTTTGTTTTTTTTTGTTTCGATTTTTTATTCTAATTTGCATATGCTGCATAAGAATGCTGGTGTACGCGATGAGTTTCAAAAACCGGCCAGTATTTCGCTTTAATGTAAAACTTAGTCTACGTTCCTAGACTTCTCAAACTATCGCATACATCGTGTTCAAGGAAAATTTCATTAGTTCGCAAGAAAAAAGCAGCGATTATCACGTCCTTGCTTTTTCGTAGTGTGCTTTTTCCTTGCCTGGAGATTTTGGATTAATAGAGAAATCAATAGAGAGCACACAAAAAGAAAACAATTCGTATTCACTTTTTCATCCAGGGCCATTGCAGCTCAAAAAACAGCGAAGATAAACATTGAAATAAACCCAAACAAAGTTCAGTGGATTACAATGGACATGTCTCACAATCAATGAATGCACTTATCAACATTTATTCTCCTTGGAGGATGAAAGATTGTGTTAACTATGGAACTACCAGACCTTTCGAAAATCTAATTCCTAATTTAAAAATCCAAACAAAATTCAGGCTTATGGTAGGTACTGTAACCTGTGATACACATTGGTAACACCGGAAATTTTTCTATCGTTTCTTCCAAATTAGCATACGCTATACGAGCGATAGTGTGAATTGATACTATAAAAGGGATAAAGCTTTGAGGATCTTGTTATTTACTAAAAAACAACCACGAGTTGAATGGGTGCGTTTTCGTGATGATTTTTTTTACGTTTCCTTTGATTCGATGCTTCATTCAGCAAAACGTAATGAGCAAAAAGCCTCCCAGAATCGGAGCATGCGAGAGAACACTATTCTAAACGAAACCTGCTAATAAAACTTTTTTAGTTTATATTTTCAGACGCGGCTAAATATGCTCCATCAGCACGTCGAAAGAAGGAGAAGCCGAGTAACTTGAGGATGCGCTTTTGGGAACATTTAATGGTTGGGGCTAAAAAAGGATAACACCGAAATCTTGACTTATGGGCAGGTCATTAGACTGATGAAACTCGGCGCACAAAAATATCGCCAAACGTGCGCCATCTGGCCTGGCACCCAAGCCGCGCTCCCGAGAGTGCGGTGCGCACTGTAGACTCGGTATGTGCCTAACAGTCTACTCCTAATGGTCGCATTGGACACGACTACTGGTGACAATCACAACGGTGGCCGTAAACTGCAACACTGGGGCCTGGCTCCGGCCGGGGTTTGGCGAAAGAGAGGGATCAAGCAAATCCGCATCGTAGACACACATTTTCCTACCGATGAAGTTCGCAGTGTTCTTCCCCATAAATGATGTTTCTTGCAGGCGAAGGCGGGGGGTGGCGGGGGTGTGACTCCCTTGGATCCTTCCCAAGCAGGTCCCCATCCTCCCCCTCTAACAATAATGTTTCTTGCAGGCGAAGGCCGGGGGTGGCGGGGGTGTGACTCCCTTGGATCCTTCCCAAGCAGGTCCCCATCCTCCCCCTCTAACAATAATGTTTCTCGCAGGCGAAGGCCGGGGGTGGCGGGGGTGTGACTCCCTTGGATCCTTCCCAAGCAGGTCCCCATCCTCCCCCTCTAACAATACTGTTTCTTGCAGGCGAAGGCCGGGGGTGGCGGGGGTGTGACTCCCTTGGATCCTTCCCAAGGTCCACAGTCTCCCCCTCAACAGTCACCCACAGGAAAGAGTGCTGAAAAGGTCAACAGAACAATGAGGAGACGAGATAGTAAGATACTTTTACTTACCTAACAATAAGCAATTAGAACTGTAACAATAAGCGTTTGAAATTCCCTTAACTTGTCGAATTGAACCACTCAACTCAATGGAACGAGAATGTTATCAAATTTATGTGCTGAAATAGATATGTAGTGTATAAATGAATGATATTATAACATGTTAATTTCAGAAAAAGCCAAAACTGTCGCCGAATCAACAGAAGTGAGTGGTTTCTTTATGAGCTTTACCTTTATAGCAGGGTGCCATCGACGGGCCACCGAAGGTGTTATTGTGTAGTGATCTATTTAGTTTTTTTTATCGGTTCGTCGCGTTTACTATATTCAATCACTTGGTTTCTTTTCAGCAGCAAGCAACGCAAGACGTTCCTGAGGAAAAAGAAAAAGAGAACGGAGAACAAGTGTAACTTATTAGTTCTTGTCATTAATTCTGGGGATAGGATTCTTCGGGATGCTCTTTCCGAAAGGAAAACATGAAAATTTTATCGTCCGGGATTGTCGTTTCCGAAAGGTTCTAATGCTTGGAGAAAGCTCAAAATACAGTATGAAATAGCATGCAAAATGGCTTGAAGAAGAGAATTTATGTGCTGACTTGTAGACTAAAGAATATCATTCAATAATCTCTTTTCACTCTCTTTCCTGCTCCTTTTGTTGTAAATTATGCATAAATCTTAATTTCTTTAGGAGTCAACCAGCTGCTAACCCTGAACTAACAGAAAAGACTTGCAAAGCTGGAAGGAAAAAGTATATTTATTATAGACATCTTTTAGTCCATGATTATCATAGATTATTTCACAAAAAATGCTTTTGATGTTTATTAATTTATCTTCATAAACAAACGATAAATCTTTCCAGAAAAGGTCCCCCACCGGGAGTGGCCAGAGTAGACGAAGACCTACAAATACGCACAGTTTTTGAACAAATTGATGAAAAGGTCTTTATTGAAATACTTTTTTAAATGGAAAATGTCTTATAACTATGCGTGCAAATACGTCACTTCTCATTACTGCGGCATTTGTTCTTTTTGTTGAAATTGTTATTGCAGATATGTCGACCGGCACACATTAAAACGAAACATTACAAATTAAAGTGGAAGGAAGGATCAGAACCGGTACTTATTTCATTGGAAATACTACATCGTCTTATTTACAACAGTAAAAACTGCGTTTGTGTCGCGCACCTAACAAATAAAAGGGTCTCTTATGGGGTTTCCAAGTATCCCAAAAATAGGTGTGATTCTGTCAATACTATCGTATTTCTGCACGAAACTTGCATATATAATATGGAAAATTAAAAAAAATATTCTCGTGTAGCTCCAAAATACCGTAAATTTTCATAATACTTGGAAACCCCATTACGCATTTTTTGGAACTAGCTCAAGGAAAAAGGTCGAGGTGAATGTGTACTGTGCACCTTGGCGCACTCGTGGCGCGCTCTCCGATAAGTTGTACTTTTGAGAAAGCCAATGCTACTGCATCTGAATGCCTATTCTTGCAGCAATCAAGTGGTAGTGACACTCTCGTCAAGATAGAAACGAAAGATCAAGGAAACAAGGAGGAGCTGCCCGATGATGACCTAGAGCCGTTTGTTTCATTCGTTAATGTCAACACACGCCTGCTTCACTGCCTGGTGCCGCACTCTTTTGGCAGAGCGGCGCTAGTATGGCAGAAGCCTGGCACATTTTTTTTGTTAATTTGGCGAGCAGAAGTGGAGTTTCACGTTGTTTATTCACCAACCTTCTATCCATAAATGCTCCAATAAAGTATTTTTAGTGCATCATCTGATGTTAGTGGAAAGACACCACATATGCCTACGGAGATAAAGTACGTTTGGAGTTTTTGTTTGGTTTTGTATGTAATATAAGTATTAGTTTCTTCTCGTAGCAGTGCTGATTTAGCTTAGCTAGAAATTATGTCTCGTATCGTTCATGATTTTAGCACATTTTTACCATTGCTAATGTTTGTATTGATTAGCTATACAATATAACTTGTCAAATATTTCGGAGCTTCTTTAGACCGAATGGAGAAGGTGCAACAGACGAATTTACTCGGACAGTATTCGAGCAAATTGATCCAAACGTGAGATTTTCCCTTTAATTTATATCGACAGGTTTTTTTCTACCGCAGGTCTCCTGGCTAAGCGGTCTCCTGGCATTTTCGTGATTACATTGCTGACGTCGATCTGTTACTACCCTTCTTTGCTTGAACGGCTACCATAATTTAGATAGTTTTCAGACATAATTTAGATAGTTTTCAGACATTGTTCTAGAACTTGTTTTATTCAGATGATGCGTCCTGCCATACAAAAGGAGCGTGCTGTAAAATTGAAATGGAAAGTTGTCGAGAATAAAGATTCCAAGGAGGTGGCAGAGAAAAAGAGTGGAGATGAAAATCCAGACGCAGAGGAAAAGGAAAAAGAAAAAGAAAAGGTATAATAGAGAGAGGGAACAATGGCTCGGCGAACTTACCCCTTTCTTCTCTTCCTCCGTCTTTTCCTCCTCCGTCGTTTCTTCTTTCTTATCTTTTTTTTTCCTCTTTCTTCTCTTTTTCTATTGGTTCCTTAGAACCCTTTTTTTTTTCTTTTTTTTCTGTAGTTGGTTGATCGACAGTGTTTAGTTTATTTTTCCAAAGTCCATAGATGCAACAGTGTCGTTGAGCGTATACTTTCTTTCTTGTGTGTTTGTTTTGCATTATTTTCAAAACATTTTTGCTTGTACCAAAATGTATAAAGAGCATTTTACATTACTTTTTACTTGTAATTATTATGCTTAAATAATAATTTATCTTTTCAACTTTCAAGGCTCCCCCTAGTAGTGGTACTGACAGTGGGGGGAAGAACTCCGGATCAGGGGAGGAGATAGTAGAGGACAAAAAGAAGAAGGAGACCGAGAAACAGAACGCAAAGAAGAAAAAGGTACAGTAAGAAGAAATAGGGGAAGAAATAAGTATAACTATTCTAATGGAGCTGCACGTCTAGATAAAATGTATCCTAGCCACAGTTAAAATGAGATTACTTCCAAACAGACAAACATACGAAAAGAATTGACGGAACGCTAATGGATTTTTTGAAAGCTACTACACCAGTATGATATACCAGACGGCTACGCCGCCTGAACACTGAAGTGAAGGCTTCCATTCTTATGAAACATCTGAAACGTTGATGAAAATCTTGTGAATGAAGTCAACCACAAATTTGTTCTTTTGCATGATGAGCTTCGAGTGCCTCGCCACCCTTTTTATAGGCCGGCGGAACACTTTAATTACTTCCGTAACGCACAGGGTGCTAGCGCACACTACAGTTACTCTTTTATATAATAAGTTATGATATATTTTATTCTAGGAAGAGGAGACTCCGAAAGCGAAGAAAGTAGACGAAGCTGCCACGGGCAGAAGGCAACGGAAGAAGAAAAAGGAAGTTGTGAAGGAAAAGGTGAATCAAAGTTAGAGTTCGGAAGTCAACTAATCTTCTCACGTAGGGGCACTATATGGAGATCCACATGACTTCCGCAAAATCGCATGTAGTAAGAACGCAAAAAATCATTGCCAGATGATTCTTGAGTCGCCCAGTTAGATTTGACATTTTATATTCAAAATTGTGTATGAGTAACATGTCCATTAATACTCTGATGTAATAGTAAAACTGTAAATTTGATGCATACCCGAAAATCATTACATATGGATTTACGTCTCGGAAACTGCAAACCAGAGTTTTTGAATCACCAATAAAACATTTGCAGACGAAAGCAGAGCTCGCGGAGGATGAAAAAGAGAAGAAGGAACAATCTAAAGCATTTAAAGTGGTTTGTATTTTTGTTTGCGGAGGGAATATGTAGCGGAGCGGCGCCGTTCTCGCGCACCGATGGCTGAAAACACATGACTCATGCTCGAATGCTCGAATATGCTGCGGATTGAGCGGGGTAAAATCACAATATATAAGTTTAAAGTCTAGAAGGCTTTCACAGTTATTATATTGTTTTATATGAACAGCGCTACTTGTCAAGGGACAACGATTATATTTTTGCTGACAAGGAGACAATAGTTCCCTCATTTAGGCTGGTGCGGACAAAGCGGTACGATTAAAAGTGAGGGGTTTATCTTTATCACTTACGTATAGCAGGCCTAAATGAGCTTGTATGGATTGATTATATTGGACTGATGGTTCATTCTCAAAAGACAGTTGTTTAGTTTTCCGATTTTTCCGAGAAACAATAATGCAAGGTACATACGCGTGATTTCAAGTTACGAAGATAAAATAATCACTACCGATCAACCAATTGCAGAAAAAGAAAAGAAAGGGTTCTAAGGAACCAATAGAAAAGGAAAAGAAAGAGGAAAAGAAAGACGAAAAGAAAGAAGAAAAGAAGGAGGAAAAGACGGAGGAACAGAAGAAAGAGGTCTCTTTCCATCAAGCTATTTATTAGACCTAACTAACGATTTTCAGGTAAAGAGTAATGTCACGTGTCAATGAAAAACAAGTAATTTGTACATTTAGTTATTAATGGCAAGAAAATTTCTGGACATTGCTCGCCGAAACGATATTCTCGAGAATTGTTTGTTCCCAAGGGAAAATGACGTAAATTTTGCTTTTTTTATTGTAAAGTCCCATCGAGGGAAAGTTTCCGAGTACCTATGTAATACTATGTGTTATCACTTATCATTGAAAGGGACGATTCCACAGTCGTTTGCTTTTTTATTGTAAAGTCCCATCGAGGGAAAGTTTCCGAGTACCTATGTAATACTATGTGTTATCACTTATCATTGAAAGGGACGATTCCACAGTCGTTTGCTTTTTTTATTGTAAAGTCCCATCGAGGGAAAGTTTCCGAGTACCTATGTAATACTATGTGTTATCACTTATCATTGAAAGGGACGATTCCACAGTCGTTTGCTTTTTTTATTGTAAAGTCCCATCGAGGGAAAGTTTCCGAGTACCTATGTAATACTATGTGTTATCACTTATCATTGAAAGGGACGATTCCACAGTCGTTTGCTTTTTTTATTGTAAAGTCCCATCGAGGGAAAGTTTCCGAGTACCTATGTAATACTATGTGTTATCACTTATCATTGAAAGGGACGATTCCACAGTCGTTTGCTTTTTTTATTGTAAAGTCCCATCGAGGGAAAGTTTCCGAGTACCTATGTAATACTATGTGTTATCACTTATCATTGAAAGGGACGATTCCACAGTCGAACAGAACAGCCTCACTTACGCTCGTCATGAGAACAGAGTGTGACACCGATATAAACTGAATAAAATTAAATAGCATACAGTTCGAGAACATCACATTTTTATTATACGATTTCAGATCCTTAAAACATATTTCAAAAATGGAATGAAAGCAGAAGACACGACAAATCAGGTAGCAATCGAGGAAAATTATTAAAAAAATGTAATTTTGAGGTATTCCGGGATTACATATAACAACATATACTAGCTATACCTCATAAAGTAAGGCGGAAACACACGCGGCAAACAGCAACTTTCTGAATATGCTCCGTTTTTTTGTATATGTGAAAGGCTCGATGACTTTAGTAAACCTGTAAATAGTAAATAGTAAATTGTAAAATAGTAGTAAAGTTGAATTCCCAAAAATGGATCCTTTTCTAGATTCTCGAACTCTTGGAAAAGGGAATTGACAAGATTTTGGACACAATTTTGTTCCGAGCAGAGGAGATCGATACACCAATCGATAATGATATGCGGTGGTAGGGGGAATCAATTATCACTTTATATTTGATGCGGCTATATATATATGGGAATTATACCACTGAGGAAACTTGACCGGTGCGCGGCCTACACCAGGCTCCCAGGCTCGAATTGGGTGCGCCGCAGCACCTGGGCCCACCTGTTTTTTTTTGTAGGCCGCGCGCCGGCCAAAGTTTCGCGTTGTTCGTACCTCTATTTGCTTAGCCAGCACTATCACAGGCTTTTAGATAAGGGCCATAGAAACCCACAAAAAACACATGCAAATGAGGAAAAATCAATATCGTTTAGGTTCTTGATCAACCGTACCACAGCAAAGGCAGCCATTCTCGACTGTATGCTCTCTTTCCCGCAATACCTACCATTTGCGTGGGGCGGAACTGTGTATACTGCTACATCGGTTATGACTCAAATATAGGCTAGTCGTTTTATGTTTAGTCATTGCTTTCCACGCACTGTTTTAAAATAAAAAATGTTGCGTAAAAGTAAAATGTTTGTTTGTCGAATTTACGTTACGCCAACTTCCTTTCCAGATCTTCATCGGGCAAGCACTGTTCTTTCTTCGTCTCATCGTCTCGACGTCTCTTCATCAGAGTCGGATCTCTAAACAACACTTCTAATACTCATTATCTTGGTGACGAAACTCGTCTAAAACTGTCAAAAATCTGTGGAGTTCAAAACTTCTTTTCTTTTCCACATTTTGAATTTATACATCAACATTCCCCCGAAAAGTGTCAATTTACCTCTGTTAATTGATTTCGATCTTAATTATAAATATTCACTATTGTGGCGAATAAAGTTAATTACTTGGCTTCCGTGTTGTTTTATGGGTGAGTAGATGGTTGTACTACCAACAAAGTTATGCTGAATTTTGTAGTGTAGGAAGCGGTGGATTTCAGAGACCAAACAACATTGCGGGAACCGAGGTCGCGTTCCGTAATCACAATATCGAAGCTTGGTCGAGTTATTATGTGTGTGATGAATAACCTTTTTGCCACAAGGCTCGAGCCATGTAGCCAATTCGGATGATTATGCCCTTAGAATTAGTTTCTTCAATTAAAGCGAAATACCGGCCGGTTTTTGAACCGCATCATGGACAACTGAATTCTTGCGTATTTATGCTAATTTGCTCGAATTTGGCTCGAATTCTATTCTAATTTATGTCTATGTGCATAAGATGCATAAGAATGCAAGTGTACTTTGTGTGTTTCAAAAACAGGCCAGTATTTCGCTGTAATCTAAGGAGCGGCACAATGTGCAGAAATGTGCATTTCATAAGCTGCTTCCATTAAAATTCGAGTTTTGTGAGATACACTATTCTCCACTCTCAAAGCTGGTAATAGCAAGGACTCGCGTCTGAATTCAGGAGACAACACTTTTTTGTGTGATGAAATAGAAAAAAAGAACTCCACGAATAACAAAATCTTTATTTACGCACGCACATTGTAAACACTCATTTTAATTTCTTGAATTCATTCTAACTTAATCGTTTGTTTTCCATTGTTTTGTGTGTATATATCGTACCTTTTAAACAGTGCAAAACAGTAGGGGAAAGGCCTAGTTTACGTTAATGATCGCCTCAAGAAGGCAGCGCTTAAATATCAGTGTTTCACAAACATTGGGTAGAAATTACAGGTATTGACTTTTCTTTTGAGTCTTGGAACTCCCGCCCCACACAGCGGGCACATACTGTGGATTGGCCATGATTGAGTGCAGAATTGCGGTCTTAGCCACCGGACGGTTGATTATAAACCTGAAAGTCATTTATTATTACAAAATGTGCCCTTCCTTTTTGTTAGCAAAATGTACTTCGCAAGTATCGCAAGACGTGCTTGAAGTAGGTTGACAAGAAGGAAACAATTTATTATACGCGTGTTCACGACATCGAAGTATTACGTGCCACTTATGCATCTGCCGGTATTCAAACACAATATCATGTTTATTTTCCTACTTAGTTTGTGATTGTTTGGAGTATTTATCAAAAATTGGGGCGTGACATGTTACAACTACAACTTACAACTCCCGCCATGTTCAAATCTACACATATCAGAAATATCTAACCATCGTAAACTGTTGTCGACCGTACAGTCCAGAAGTTCGGATTTTGCGAGGATATCGTCCAACATTTTGTCGATTGCTTTCTCAAGTAGGTCGAATATCTGGAACATTTGGCAAATAATATAATTTAGATAATCATGAAGCACCATTCTGGAAATAGCGATGCGAACAACGGGATCTTACCACAAAGATTTCCGAAGCTACATATTAACAGCTCAACTGTCATTTGTCATTAAACTTTGTTAGTCCACCATGAAGGAGAGAAAAAAACAAAGTATAAGTGGTAGTCCAGTACGAACCTGCGGCGTGGTATCTTCCGTTTTCATTCCATTACTGAAGAAGGTTTTCAGCTCCTGAAACTCATTTCTGATCGATGAATCTTCTTAAATTATAATTACTACGTCACAATGTGTCGTCAGCATTAAAAGTAGAAACGAACCTCATTTTCCTTGGGCACCAACACGTGTTCTAAGATTTCATGTCGACGCGCCACCTCCAAAACTTTTCCGGCGGAGATGAGCTGCGATTGATTAATTTATTTAAAGCGAAATACCGGCCGGTTTTTGAAACACATGGAGCACACCAGCATTCTTATGCAGCTTATGCAAATGAGCATAAATTATAATAAAAATCGAGCTAAATTCGAGTAACATAGCTACATAGCATAAATACGTAAGAATTCAGTTGTTACAATGCGTTTCAAAAACCGGCCGGTATTTCGCTTTAAATGAAGTGAAAATGTGTACTTGATGCAATAGATAAAACAGTGTGCGACTACTTTTCCATATCTCCGTCAGGCTCTTGCAAAAGGATTTTTAGCGAGCGCGCGAGGCTCGCGATGGCCCAGCGAGGTGTGCGGCCTGTTTTTTTTTTCGCCGGCTCCCCCAAAGTTTCATGTTATGGCATTATGGGGTACACCCAAGCAATTGCAATACCTCAGTGGAATTCTGTGCTTCATCCTCTTCCTCCTCATTTTTATTGTCCTCTTTCTTCTCTTTTTCTTTTCCTTCATCCTTTTCCTTCTCCTTCTCTTTTTCCTTTTCTTTCTCTTTCTCTTTCTCATTCTCTTTCGGTTCTTCTTTCTTAGCGGGAGCCTGTTCTTTGCTCTGAATTTTGTTTAATCAATATTTTCCACTACACTACAACTACAGTACTCTTCTCCGCAATTTCCTGAAATTCCCTTATTTTTAGATACCTAAAACGCATAAAAACAAGTATGCTGGAAATTTTAGTTCAGAACCAAATCCCCACTAAATTCTTCTTTTTCTTTTCGCGTTTCGTGTTTTCGCGACTGCATTTTTCTTTACTCAATTTCGTTTCATCCTTTTCTTTATCTTTATCCTTTCCTTTGAGCCGTTTCGACCATCTTGAGAACTAAATATAAATATACATTTCTATTTTTATGTTTATCCTTCCAGTGAACTCATGAAAATGAAAGTCCCATAATTCTACAGCATAAACAGTCGAGTTGTTTACTTTGTGTTTATATCCAAATTATTTGATCTTACTTCTTACTTTCACAACTTATGACATTTCAAATATACCCTTCTAATATTGTTTGTTTATTGCAACGGGAAGGTATCAGAGACAGTGTTGATTATGATACGGCAAAATAAAATATTAAATAAAATATAAGATATAGTAATATGTTGTCAATCCAATACTTTCTCCATGGTCATCCCTCCCTTTTTCTTGTCGTCTGTTGTCTTTTCGTCCACTGTTTTATCATCTGAGCTGGGTGCCGATTTCTAAACATCCAAAGAGTAGGAGTCTTTATCATTTAGTATATTGAAGCATGACTGGCGGTACGGACTTATTTAGCAGCTGAGGGCGAGTTATACGTTTTTCAGCATTTACTTCGCTGATATTCACGATGATTTGGAATTTTCATGGGGCTGACCATTAGGATATGCGTCCTCGTCCGCATGCGATCCTTCTGGAGGTCGATACACATCGAAGAAAATAGAAAGTATAACATTATTACCTTTTCCTTATTTTTCCTTCTCGCCGTCTTTTCATCCACGGTATCTTCAGCAGTTTCTTGGCCGGCTTGTCGTTTTGACTTCTGAAGATGCGAGAAATTGAGATATACTATAATAAACTGCTGCGAATCCAAGGAGGCGAAAGATCATATACATCGAAAAATCCGAGAGAAGTGGGAGACGCGAAGATATTGGGCTGCGAGGCGCCGACAGTGAGAACCATATTGTTTAAATATATTTTCTTAACATAAAACACCTTATTCTTTCCTTTCCTTTTCTCGGTCGATGTCTTTTCATCAACAGTCTTATTATCGTCCGCTCCAGATTTCTAAAAACGTGTTAGCATTTTTTATTGTACTATTGCTATTAGAGTCAGCTAACAATGTAATAAGGCGGTATCTTGACTCCCAAGCCGAAATTTGTCTAAAAAGTATACTAACGCACTCGTTTCGACTTTCCTTTTTTCTTTTCCTTTGATGTTTTCTCCTTCTCTTTCTCTTCGTCCACGGTTTCATCCTAGATATTTATTGATTACTTGTTGCATTGTAACGTCTCAATTCATAGAGGAAAGGTGTGTATTCCCAATTCACCCGGTCACTGAATGATCTACGTGTCGGTGTGTCAGCGAGACGGCGTGCTTTCCCAGCAGCTCAGGGAGGACTTATGGAACATGATGCAAGACCGAGTGATATAAAAGGTAGGGAGAGCATTCCTCCATGAATCCCCAACCTTCCGTTTCTTCCTCTTGCTCCCTTTCTCCTTCTTTGTCTTCTGTTCCTCCACGTTCTTTTTCTTCTCTTTGTCTGTTCCCTCCGGGGTTGATATCTGTTTATCTTTTCCTTCCTTGTCTTTCAGGTTTTCTTCGGATTTGCTCCCTGCCAGAGCCGTGTCTTCGGCCTAATTGGAAACATGTTCGAAAGACTCAAGTGTATCCTTCTATGTACATTTAGAGTTAGGGGATGAAAAGCAGCATCTAATAAATGCAAATCGTTAAGAAAATAGAGAAATGAGTTTGGATAGAGAGAGAAAAGAAATAGTAGAGTACAAGGAAAGAAAAAAGGATAGAGAGATATGCTTCTGTCCCGATTTTTAATACCTAGTACCTTGTCCGACTCTTTTCCAGAATCGTTATTTTTATTTTCCGGACTGCATCCTTCTTTCCACTTCAGCTTCACAACTTTTTGCTTCTCAATTACAGGTCGAGCGAGCTGAACGAATGTTGAATAAAGAGTGCATAATAGACATGACAATGTTTTGATCTTTATGTAGCCTTCACAGTCCTGGTTGTCTATTGAACTGAAGCTATACTTTCTTCCTGTTAACTCCCACGTTGTGCGTAAGGGTGACTATTTGTGTGTGAAATCGACTTACATTGTCACCCCCAATTTGTTCGAATACGGTTCGATCTTTGAGTTCTTGGTCCACTTTGGCGATCGGACTTAAATATTTAAATTCAGAGGACACCACAAATCTTTATAAGAAAAGATACAGAAGTACAAAGCTGAGCTGTCTATTGAAATATGAATTTGACAGACGACTCACCCATCGACTTCTGCGGGCTTCACTTCTTCTTTAACCACCTGAAAAACGATGTAAATTTTCTGAAAAACTATGTAAATAAACTGTGCGCCCTATATTCCTATATGTTTCTAGAGTTTAAAACCGCTACCGTACTCAACAGAGCTTATTAAACCAAAAAAAAAACAGTCTTGCGTCAGAAAAAGGTTCAGTTAAGATGTTCCACGCATTGCATACCGATGAAAACGCTACCACGCTGTTGAAACACTTACATCTGTCTGGCTGCCGTTCTTGATTCCTGAAAATGTTTTTTTTTAGTCTGGACACCAATGGACTGTATATCACGTATATCAATGTCAATTCTGTGTTATTGCAGAATCGATATGAAGAAGAAAAATGATTTTTTTTTATAAATTTCCAAGAAACGCACTTCTTTTTCGTGAAGGTGTACGTAAAAACACTGGTTCTTTGAGCTGTCCACCGCTTTTTGCCTGAAAAATATGCAAGAACAAAAACTGCGTATTTCCAATAATTTTTTCGAAAAGCAAAAAAGTTAATTTGTGGGCACCTATAATGTAAAGCACATTAATCATGTTCGCCTTGGGATAATATATCATATGCCCCTATCCTCTCTATGGCTTAAAATTATTTTGGTTAACAAACGTAAAAACAAGCAGGAAAATCATGTTTATTTTATAAAAACAATACCATCATGTGCTCCCAAAACATGATCTTGAACGCCGCGTCTACATTATTATTATTGGTATTTCGTTTCGGACCCTTATTTCCGGACTCTTGGTCGGGACTTTTATCTGAAATAAAATTGTTAAACTGTTTTGTATTAAAGAAATGTCGAAACTAAAGAAATGTATGTAACGAAAGTAATGTAAGAATTAAAAAAACGAAATTATTACAAATACTTTTTTATTTGAACATTTGATTGTCCTCTAATAACTTTCCCATTTTTTATTCATCTTACATTTTCTGGGCTACATAATATGTACGCTTCAGACAATGTCCAAAAAGACGGAATGAATAGAGATATGTTGCCTTATGTATTTTTATTTAAAAACATGTTATTCGTAAGAAATATTGTGTACGAGACAAAAAGTACATACCAATCATGCTGTGCTTTAGTTAGTAGTTGCTTGAACAACTGAAGTGAAAAGCATAAATTGAAAACTTATATATTTGCATAAAAGTAGAGAAGTGTAAGAAGGTATGATCCTTGTTTATACCTTTCAAAAATGCTAAAAAAAAACGAAGAAAAAGGTTGTTCACCTGGAAATTACCGGGCTAAAAATGTTTATGCTTATTGTTAGATGTGGAAAAACAATCATCGTACTGAAAATTTTTGTTGGCAAATGATACACGCTGGTTAACAGCAGTTATACATTATATATTTAAAATATATTTGTACCGTTTATATTTTTATATAATTTAACTGATTCCAGCATTGCCCCCCAGAGCTGTTTCAGATGTAATTCGTCCGCGTTCAATTTTCCAAAATCCTTCCCATTTGAGCCTTATTTCCAAGGTAACAGAGTCAGCAGAAAGGGCCTCTTTCAAAAAGGAAATTCAAATTCGATTAATATACTACACGATTAGCTTTTATAGTTACATTTTAGCAGAAAATGTCAAGAAATTTCCCGTGTGATTATGTTTTTTTTTCCTGTCTCCTGTTTTATTTGTTATGAACAAAATTTGCGGATTGCCTTACTAATTGATCAAACACAATGCTGAAGTTGCTAATTACAACACACTTTGCCGGAAATTAATCGAACTCTTTTCAAAAGAATTTACTGGTAATAATTTAATCAGAAGAAGAATTGTCTGCGAATTCTGTTTACAAAAATCAAATGATAACTTCACCGTAATTTACAAAAACCAAAATAATGTCCGGTATTCTGTCGTTTTATCACATACCAGACGGCTGCGCCGCCTGAGGCGACCTTCTACTACATGTTTATTTCATACATACGTGAAACGTGGATTCAAAAGTGATTAAAAAAATTTGCATATGTAAAATCCTCGCGTTATTGCTTCTTTTGTTGCTCTAGATTTGCATGTTCCTTGTATTTTAATCGAAGTACTTTGAGCGCCGCGGAAACGCCCGAACGATACACCACACATATTTCGTATATGCAGCCTTATTTGGACGTTTGTGAGAGGGGCGCTCAGGATGTGAGATGGCTCAGTGCATGGGAACATGAACTACTGAACCAATCTTACTCCCTGAGCGTAACGCACATCATCCAAACACACAATCAATCAATCAAACAAACAAACAAACAAACAAAGCTCCCAACTTTATATAATAAGATAGTGATGCTGATCAGACGTGACACCCTTATTATATGCACGTGCATTTATAAAATATCTTTCACATGAACTCTCTATATTTTCTTGTTTGTAAAAGCATTTTGTTCAGTTACAACCGCGAATTTTAAAGCCGTATGGTAGCTGGTTTTGAAACTGATGCAAGCCGCTGTATTTGATATTGTGTATGCAAATTACTACACGGCCTCTTTTATTAGGCTGATTATCAATTTGCATAGAACATCTGGGAATGCAGTTGTCCGAATACGTTTCAAAAACCGGCCGTAATTTAATCGGCCAGTTACTTTTCCCTTCTAATTATTACTTTATTCAGACCGATCGATAAATCAATAATGGATCCTTTTACGGGCCTCCTTCCGGGGAACATCAATAGACTCAACGGGGCTGCACTCAACATGACTGGACAACAACTACAGGTGAGGAGGAATAAAAAATAAAAGCCCAAGATCTCATTGCATAAACATTAAAATCAAATTGATGGGTTTGTAGCAACAGTCAAAGAGATTATAAAAGAATACGCAATTCTTGTTAAATAAGACTGACATACATGTGTAGGGGGCAAGTCATAACGCGTAACAAATACACTCCGAGTGTTTGCCCTGAAAACTGAATCCTTTCTTCACCTATCTGAATCTCTCATCATACATACGAAGCAACTTTGCTTACGTTATGTTGGGGTAGAACCTCGACTGCCGGAAAGCTATAGAATTTCAATCCAAACGAGCTAAACGAATCGTGTTTTCATTATTTTCGCTTTCTTTACTACAAACACAATGTACATACTTCATTTTTACATATTGGCAGCTGTTTTTACCAGAAATACTTCACCTGCACACGTGTACGAAAACAATTTTGTCAAAGAGAAAGTAGATTGAGAAGTTATTATTTATCATGAAATAACGACAGAGATCCCTTATTTTCAGCTATATCATAACCGTAAATTACACAATTTTTAGTTCGACTTTTTGTAATTAAAGAAAATAATCGTAGCCAAGCAAAGAGAAACGGAACGGGAAACGTAGTTATTAGATTTTGGAGTAATTAGCCGAATACCCCATTTTCAAATAACATTTGGGAACTCTCAAATTTAAATTAACTTTTAATCCAGCAATATTATTGTTATTATTTGCAAATAGCTGCAAATTTCTTTCCTTGTAACATCAGCCGTTTGTATCTAAAATTGTAATTGAAATAAGTAAGGATTCGTGTGATACCTCAAAACAACTAACTATACTACATTGCGAAATTATTTATTACTCGCATTTACTTATACTGTGTGACTTTCTTCCAGAATTCTTAAAAGGAAGTGAGCTTAAATTTTATTCTTTCGCGCGTCTAACATATTATTAGATCATAGCTCAAGTCTGAAGTTGAAATCAAATTATCTACTGTGCATTTCATAAACTGTCAGGCCAAATTTTGGGAACGGCAAAATTCTTTGTCATTCGTGTTATTTTGCACTGATTGAAGCCTCATATTCCTTACATAATTTTTCCTCACAAAAGTAATAGTGGTCGAATATAATAACTATCCATCACCATTTACGCAGTATATTTATTTGCGAAAATACAAATGTGCCAATACATATTCGCAAATAACGAACCAGCGACACAGTGGTTTTTGAAAAAAATCCATCTGGAATACTTGAAAATATTGATTTTTATAACTTCTTTCATAAATGAACAAATAAATATTCTTTAACCCCAATAATAATAGTAAGTCATGAAGTTATAATACTAAGCACAAATGAAAGATTATACTTTTTTCGAGATCCGGGACAACTCATATTATTCCAATTTGCATGCGCTCGATTTCACACAGTGGCTTCCGTTGAATGTTCTCAAAGCGTTGGAATATTTAGGCTGTACACTTTCTACATTTGTTTTCTGCTTATAATTTTTTTAAGAGTAAAACACTGCGCATAAATATTTATTGGATAGTTAGCGCGTTTTTAGATCTATAACTAATGGTAGAAAACAGTGATTCATTTCTACTTTTTACATTTTACTTTTTTATACAATTGTCTTCCTCTCGCTAGCGTAGATTTCGATATATAGTTTGTCTGAAGCTTTCTTGAACTTTTCATAAACCATAAACACAAATATAAAGGTAAGAAAACCAATTCAGAAATGAGCATAAATAACCAAACTCTTATTCCCTCCCTTCCAATCCCTCGATCTGTGCAGAATGTTCAGGATGACGGAGTTTGGATTATCACCAGCAGTTTCACCATATTCACCATGACTTCCGGTTGGTTGTATTATAATATTTACCCTTGGTTTATTTATTCTAAGGTACCGTAGTTAAATAGTGATTTTAAAGCGAAATACCGGCCGCTTTTTGAAACGCATCGTGAACAACTGAGTTCCTACGTATTTATGCTAATTTTCTCGAATTCAACTCCATTTTTTTTATTCTAATTTGTTGTCATTTGCATATGCTGCATACACATAAGTCATAAGAATGCGGGTGTACTCGATGTGTTTCGAAATCTGAGCGGTACTTAGCTTTAAAGGATCGCAGTCACTACAAAATCGTCGTTTTTCTTCGAGTTCACTTGTATTTAGTAAAGAATAAAGACAAATACTTTACCAAAACCGAATAATTTGAATTCCAACTCAGGGAGTGAACAAGTAGAAAAGTAGTTCTACTTAATTACCGCAGGATCACGAAACGTGTTCATACAGCTGCTTTCCGATCGGGAGTATGCAAATTATTTCGGCAAATATCTGCATATTATATCTTTACATATACTGCAAGGGTCTGCAGGCATATCACTACACGGTTCATAATCCCGCGGTAGTTAAGTAGAACTACTTTTCTACTTGTTCACCCCCTGAGTTGGAATTCAAATTATTCGGTTTTGGTAAAGTATGTTTCTTTATTCTTTACTAAATTCAAGTAAATTCGAAGCAAAATGATGATTTTGGAGTGACTGCGATCCTTTAAGCAATTTTTTCCCCAGTAGAGATCATCAATAATAAAAAGATGATTTGAAGTTACCCGACCGCATTTATGTAAGTATTCTGAGAGAACAATTTTATATTTTGTGTCTCCATTTCCAGGGTTCGGTCTTCTGGAAAGTGGGCGAGTTTCATCAAAAGATGAAGTGAATATAATGGTGAAGAATGTGATCGATGTCATATTTGGAGGTGACGACAATTACCGTAACTCAGTCTAATTTTATTCCTCTCGGGATAATTATATTCAAGTATATTTTAGTCAGGCTCTTTACACCACGTTCAAAATAGAATAACAAGCAAGGTTATAACCTTGGGAAAGTAGGTAGAGGGCTAGTCCTATACCGTAATAAGGACATTATTTCGGCAGAACAGAACTGCAGGATATGCTGATATGCAACATGTTCGTAGGTATAATTACCTGGTAATAATTTTTTTTTATCTAGCCGGTGCCAGGCAATACAATTCAGGTCTTTCCTATTGGATATTCGGATTTGGTCTAACTTTTGGTGAAGAATTCATGACAAATTCTTTCTGTGGATTTGGGCAATTTTTCTTCAATCCAGATGATTCGAACGATGTTCAACAGGTAAGGTTGCATGTAAAATCCGTTTGTAGTACACTAGTATAGATTGGTAACGCTTGCATTTTAGCATGTCTGAGTTTGATTCAGCGTAAGGTTGATAAAAAGAAAGTGCATTGTTTATACATTCATTGAAAGAAAAATCATAAAAACTTACAGGGTTGGGGATACGCTTCGTTCATCTTCCAAATGAGCTTCGCAACGACTACGTCGACTATCGTTTCAGGTGAGATAAACCCATACATAAACCCATCAGAGACTGTTAAGAATATTTTTGTTTCCGTTGACGATGTTAACTTCTGACAATGAAACGCATCGACAGAACTTTACATATGTCAAACATCATGTCAACACTCCAACCTACGCATAAAGAAAACTGAAAACAACACTGAAAACAAGCACAAAATCCAATACAGCTAAGTTCAGATACCTTACAATTCTACAAACAACCACGGACACATACAGACAAATACATATAACATCATCTAGAGCAGTACTTATGAATCCGTTATTTCCAGCTGGCATGGCAGAGCGGGTTCGTCTCAAATCCTACATAGTCATCTCCTTCCTTCTCACTGTAGTCCACGCAATTCCCGCCCACTGGGTCTGGAGTGACCATGGTCTATTCTATAGAATGGGAGTAATCGACTCGGCCGGATGCAGTGTGGTCAGTTGGATACTGTACAATCGTGGGTATGGGCTGTATTAAACATGGTTTACTTCTTGCCAAAATTTGCGTATGTCGCTCCTGTATTTATGCTAATCATAGGGCAAGCTTCGTATCCGTGAAAGTTGTGTCTCGGTAGTCCTTGGAACATAGTTTTATCTATATGCCAGAAATTTCTATACTAAATGTATAATACTAAAGAACTGAGTTTCAGATATGGAACAAATTAGTGTTCTTCAGTGACTGTGTGCTTTTCAGGTGCACCTAGTTGGCGGAGTTGCTGGTACTGTGGCCACTTTGTATCTAAAACCTCGTCAGAATCGCTTTGGAGAAAAAGGACAACAACAAATGAGTAATCCGACAAATGCAGTGCTAGGTGCGATTTATAAAACTTCAAACGAAAATAAGTAAAACCCTAAGTAAACATGATTTAATTTAACGAGAACTACAACACCATCCTCTAATCTAACTAAGCGCTTATGAAAAGGCAGGCAAACGTCCAGTGACAGATATCCCTTTCGTCTCACTAATCTACCTTATTCCACTGTTGGGAAGCTATTTTTCTGATAAAATTCAAACAATTTGACAAAGTTGGAAAACGCTCTAAGTTGGAAAACGCTCTTCTTTCAGGAACATTTATGCTGTGGTGGGGTTGGTTGGCCTTCAATACGGGTTCGACATATGGAGTTAGCCATGGAAAATGGAGACTAGCTGCGAGGTAAGTCCAAGTTACAAATGAGTAGATTCCAGCAAAACAGCGTCTCAATGCTATATCGAATTCGTATTATTATTAGACCCCCCTTCGGTATTTTATTGCCCCATCTTTATAGTCATCGTCTCTTTCAAAGTACTATCGCATAACGACATGTTTCAGATTTAGTAGATTAGCATGATTGTGAGAGTACTTCCAATGTGAACTGCAATATCACATACATATGTGCATGTGTACGATATGGTTTTTGCTATCTACCATAGTATCAGTATTCCTCTGGCTGTGCAATTATGAAGTTGGTCATAGTGTTCTCCATACATTCTGCAAACAAAGCGCGGCACGCCAATATTTCAGCGACTTGGGTACGCCGTACGACCGCGAAGTTTCAGTCTTCATTGAGCTTGTGCTTGTCTTCCTACATAAGAAATTGTAGAATTTTTATATAGTTTAAAGAAGTTGTAGTGTTCAGATCTGCTATAGGCACAGTGATGGCCTCTGCCGGTGGAGGAATCACAGCGGTTATTTTCTCAAAATTAACTTCAAAGAAAATTCAAGTTGACATGCTCATAGATGGACTATTGGCAGCACTTGTGTCTACCACAGGTATGGCTCTAGGTCTAGGGACTTTCATCAATTTATAAAAAAATGAGTGAAGTGAATTCCCATTTATCCACTAGTAAAGATCAATATATTTTCAAAATAAATCTGGTTCCTAGTGCACACCAACACAGAGAATCAATAAACTTGTGTATTGTTAGTTTTTCAAGCTCATCACATGTCTATTTCTGAAATGCACACAACTCGAATTATTTCAGCTGGATGTCTGTGTATCAATCCCTGGCAATCGGTTGTCATCGGTTCAGTGGGTGCCCTTTTAGCACTGGCCAGTTATCCAGTCATAGAGAAATTGGAGGTGAGTCTTCCAGTTTCCATTAAAAACCTTTACGGTGCGACCGAATTGCACTCAGGCAAAGTGTTGTCGATAAAATGTCGTGACGACATGTAGAAAATGTCCTCGTTATAGTGTTTGATCAATACCAGATCAAGACAACACGACGTCAGGTCATTAACTGGGACTGCTTATCCATCATCGTCTTTCTACATCATACTCATATTATTGTAATTCTTCTTTTTTTAATTTTTATTCAGATCGACGACCCTGTTGGTGTGATCCCGGTCCATGTTATCGGAGCCACGTGGGGAATGCTCAGTCCAGGCATATTTGCCGAACACGACCGATTTACTGTAAGCTAAAAATAACTCCGTTTATACACGAACTAGTTAGTTTACGAACCATCAAAATGACTTATTATTTAAAAAAACAATGAACCGTGTACTATCGAAAAAGTTGTGATACCGAACAACATCATCGTATATTATATATTGGCGATTAACGTCTTGAAAGATCTCAAGATTAAATTTCGCTTTTCAGTTTGAAGTCACTCGTGGCAACAACGGTCTCTTGTATGGCGGTGGATTCTATTTGTTGGGAATTCAGGCGATTACTGTAGTTACTGTCGCGATTTGGTCAGCACTTGTTGGCTTCAGTATCATATGGGTGAGTATTTTCTTAGGTAATACCTTTGCAGCTTTCCCTAGGTAAAGTTTTCTCCATTTAAAACCAAACCAGCAAACATAGGTGTTTCACCTGCTTATGGAGGACAGTGATGTGTCTTTTTCGTTATTCTATAACGAATACAGGTTACAACTATAAACTACAAACTACAATTCTTCAGTGTCTGAACAATTCTCCAATGGGGCTTCGTCTCACTAAATATGAGGAGCAACTGGGCGCTGATCTCCGTGAGCACGGCCTTGCCGGACACAATATCGCCAAATATAGACTGGAGAGATTAACAACTAAGTACGTTTCAAGTGCGATACATTGTTCCGTGAAAGTTGCATTGCTTGTTGCATCAATTGGTACAGCTTGAAATGTGCATGTACATGTAAGAAACTAGTCAGTGAACTGCAAACACTGCTAGAGTTTTGAGCGAAAATCCGAAGATGCGCTATTTCATGAATTAGATCATTGTGCGTTGCTGAATTTTTTAAAACTATATGACTGTGATGTGAATTTTCAAGGTGGCTCTGATAACCTAGAAATAATTTTTGTATGTGTCATCTAAATAAATTTGATTTCGTTTCTCATCAATAAGGCGTGCGCCCAGATATGAAAACGAATACAAGCAACAAGCAATTAATAGTTAGCTTACCATTATAATTCTTATGTTTCAGGTCAATAACTTCTGTTCTGAAGGCAGTGATGAGATGGAAAGCAATGACAAAAGCAGGCCGATTAAGACGTTCCAGGATTGCACAAGCGGTGAGCATAACGTTGATCGTTGATGGTGAAAGGAGCTCGCACAGTCTTCGCCAAACTCTCCTTAGTTAGGCCCTTGCGAGTTGCGCACTCTGATTATATTTTCGCGAGAGCCTGGCGAACATATGGCGAACATATGGCGAAGTGGACGTACAGCGTTTATCTGGACCAGCATCGATTTCCGCGTTTTTCATCCCTATTTTTTTACCATTTTATTATCCTTTGTTTAGAGTTCGCTCTCTTCACTGCGCTCCACTACGGTAGTTGACGAAACTGGTAATGGCCTTCACAGACGTGTACAGTAAGCGATCTATTGTCGAATTTATGTCAATTTTTGTTACAAGCAAGTTTTTAAATAAATTAGTTGTTTTTTAACATTTCTTTTTTGGACAGTATCCCAAGGATATTTAAACTGTACAAGCTGTAATACAATATTTTATCGGAATGCTTTTAGATAAATAAGCAATATAAAAAAGAAGAACTATACAAACAGACACATAAATAAATAAACAATCAGTTCTTTTTAGTGCTCAGACAAATGGACAAACAAACGGACAAGTGAACAACGGATTTATCCCAGAATAAGAAAAACTAAGTAGTCAAATTGCAGGTTCTTTTATGCCATGCTTTTTTACATGAGCAATATTTTTTTATCGATCTCGCATAACTTTGTATCACCTGAACCAAACATGTATGTTTTAACCTTTCCCTAATTTTTAATTTCTAGTTTCGGGTTTTCATTGTTTTCAATTCGGTTTCTATCATTAATCATTAATGTCTCAATGTCATTCTTTGATAAATCACCCAGAGTTGACTCATATCAATATATCAGAACGTATCATTTTGATCAAAAAAGTGACCCCCAGTTGTGTGCTTATTAGCCGTTTGTCTAATAGAACACATATTCCGGAAATCATTTATTTGCCCACTAAAACTTCTTATGACGATGTTTATTTGTAGAATTTCAGGTCTTATTTACCCAATTTAATTTAGTGTTGTTGTCTAATTGGTTATTATTAGCAGGTTATTACACAATTTAGCATGTTTGTTGCTGGAATCAAAGTTAGCAATTAGTATTAACAAACTGTATTGTTGGACGAATATGTCTATTTTTACCATAGAAACATCTTGTCTAGTGATACAAAATTATCGTCACGAACATTTTTTTTCTCGAATAATAGAGAATTTTGTATTACAACGATAGGCCACCGCTTGTTTCGTAAATAAGAAAATTAATTTGGAAATAAAGAAAGAATAAATGAATTTACGTTGTTTTGCTTGTTAACTTCACTGATTTCTTACAGAGAACGGCGTGATGTGTATTTTACTGTAATCAGCTACTTTCAGCTGATTTTTGAATATCTAAGTGTGTGTGGAAGATGTTGGATGTTCATACAATTCTTATAGACTTTGAGATAAACTAGGTGCTGCAAATAAATAAGCACGCTACTTCATTCATGTCACTGCGTACGGTACCTATACAGAATTTTTAGTGTTATCAAATGCTCGGATGATGTTCCTTTTTCGTTAGATAATTTAGTCCCTACATACTCTACGCAACACTCCTCTACACCTTCTCTAAGCGGGCGACGAAAATATGTACTGGGCCGGAAACGAGGGTTCATCGAGGCTGTTTGTGACGTACAAAACTGTGTGCGTATTGAGTTACAAGTGCGATCCACAAATTCCAATCTCAGCACATTTCAGTGTTGTTTTCTACACGTCGCGTGCTATTTTGCAAGTGAAGGTAAAAACACAAAAAATACATGTCTTTTCCAAAGTTATGACGTCTTTTGAGGTTGGGTGAGGTTAGAAGTGTAGATTCAGCAAGAAATGTATATACTTAGTGTTTGAGGATAGCTCAGTAGTAGCGTGGCGTTAGTTCGGACAAACTAAAAATACGGAATTTAAAGCAATGTAAATTGCCTGAGGTACTACAGGTGTGCGTAGTATTGCATCATAAGCGATATTTCCTTGGTGTTGTTTTACTGTGATTTCGAAACCGATTTGTCAAAAATGTCATCATGATTTTTTTTTGCGAGAAAACAACGATATTCACAGTGCCTCACTCCTCTTTTCAACATTGCGTAACACATAATTTTCATTCGGAAACACTTTTTACGTGGGTTCCTGCCTTTAAACATCCTGTACTGTTTAAATGATCTCTGCTTATCATTCGTAAACTTAAACGTTCGGAATTTGTGTGTGGGGGCGATCGTCTGACAAAGATCTCAGTTCTTCGAATATAACACAAAGCAAAGAGTTCTTATTACAACTGAACATACGAACCGAGCATATTTGTGGTTATTTATCGTTGAGCGACTAGGCGACAAGCACCCAAAAATATCCCGGAGAAAGTAGTGAGAATAACAAAAGTTGGATAGTGTGGGAGTTGTGAATCTAATACGATTGTAAATAGGTGGTTCTCATCCTGAGCTCCCCATCCCACGTGCGGAAAAGAAATGCACTTCAAAGATTTCATGGTACTTCGAAACACTGTGTAATTTGTGGAGTCGGCTGAATGCTTACGGTAATCAGAGGGTTACTGTAGCCGATGAGGTTACGGTAGCGTCTAGTGTACGCGTTACGAGTGTTTGGTATCTGAAAATGTCTGGAAGAACTCCAACGAGCTTTTTCTGTGAATAGATCTTATAATATAAAGGAGAAGAGTTCACTTTTTTGTTTGTGTGAACGAAACGAAATTCTACGTTTCAGAAGTTTTGGTATAAGTAGTCCCTTTTAGCAACTCTTCAAAATAAGTGCAATCGAACTTTATTACTTAATCTTGGAAGATACGTTCCAGACGTTTTATATAAGTATGCATAAGTATGCAGTATGATCATTTTAATAGAAATGTCCTGAGTAGCCGCCTCAGGCGGCGATAGACGTCTGGCATTAGATAGTATAACTTACAAATGCCTGAAGCAATAAATCATCTAATTTACAATTTTATAAAATAAAACGTGTTTCTACTTCCCGGTTCAGAGGACGTCTATACGTGACTTAGGAAATTCGTCCCCGCAGCTGTTATAGTACCAAACGTTCACGTTGTCTGTCAGCTTATAATGCTATGTTGGTTTGCTAATCGTTCCTCATTGGCAGCATTCCTAGCATTCCCAATTATACTGTGCACATTGTGTGAGTAAATGAAGCGTCAAAAATTAGTCGACACATAACCCGCAAGGTGAACAGATAAGGAGGAGAGAAATAACACAAGTGCGGTCACGCTACAAAACTTGGAAATGACGATTTTGTTTTTAGTTTTTAGTTCTACTATACTAACCATTTTGTTGTGATAACACATTTATAACAAAGAAATATATATTTAGTATTTAGTAATATAGATAAGTATGTTGAGGATTATTTTCGCATAACTTGTGTGTGGGAGACTACTTGAACTACAGTATCAAGATACCGGAACCAAGCTATATGACCAAGATATAGTGGCCTAAGAGCCTAAAACTTTTGCTTCTTACCGCCGTACTTTATCTAACAATAAGCAGTTACAATTTGAATAACTTGTCTCTCCCTTTAAAGAATAGTCTAATTATGACTTTCTCAAGAACATAACAATTTCTAAAAAAAAAACTTCCCAGAAAGATCTTTCCAAGATTCCAATAGGTTTCGTCTATGAACTTTCGAGTATGAATGTTTTCTCAGTAAGTTTGTCCTGTCCTGCAGACGTGTATCTTGCAACCCAGAGCACTCCAAATCCTACAAAGGTTTACTCGTTTCTAATATTAGGACCACTTAGAGACTAACATATATCAAAATAGCATTGAACAAGATCTCTAAATCTCAATTTGGGGTTTAAAACATTATTATTGTCGGATTTTTTAAACATTTACTTTACAAGCCGGTAGTTTTGGAAATAGTGTGTTTTTCACAGTAATGTTTCTGAAGCCCTGGTATATTTAGTAAGAGTGTAAGAGTAGAGCAAGTCTTTAGTAAAGCAAACATGGACGTTTCTTTGGAGTGACCCATCCTTGTCTTCAGTTGCCTAGCCCAGTCATAATGAGCAGTTCTCAGCCCCCGCTATTCTTGCACTGGTCACTATTTGCTTAAAATTTAAACGCTGAGACATTTCGTTGCAGCTATTAGCAAACTTCTCGATACCCTGCTGATTAATACTAAAACTAACAATGGTCGTTCGTTTTGTACACGGTTGTACAGTTGACAAACAAATGCAACATTATGTCAATACATAGGGGACCGTAGTTCTCACTCTCACTATGTAGGCGGTTGGGGAATAAACATAGCATTTACGTTTAGCCTTACTATGAATGAAGAATAAGTTTGGTCGTGTGCAATTCACCTGTTTCATAGGGGCCACGGTATCATCATGAATTTAAGAACAGCTGAAATTTTAATTGCTATATATTTAAAAAGGGTAAATAAAAACTAAATGGCATTTTGAACGTGATGTTGCATAATTTTCAATGACCGTCAACTTTTCATTGAACAACAAATACATAATTAATCCAGATAAAAAGGAGACGGCTTATTGTACAATGGCCAGTTAGGTAATTAAAGCTATTAAAGCTGTTAAACAGGTGGTAGACGATTTTTTTGTAGATTATTACATGATGGATTTACATAATGAAACTCTTAGTGTTCCATGCGAAAAAAAGCAAAGCGTTCAAGTAAACATGTAACCAGGCGAGGGAATCATGGGCGATCCCTCCTGGCCCTAGCCCGAAGGCGTCGAGCAATTTGTCATCTGGAACTCGTCGCCTACTGCTCATGACCTCTGCGGAACATGTCATAAGCACACTTTGAAATGGAAGTTTGATCTCCTTTGAATAAAGGTGGCGTAAATTTACTTAATATCTAGCTGAAGAGAAACGAACAAGTACATTATCCTTATCCGTGTGATTTAAACCCAAGTAAAAACCCAAGTGAAGCAACTGTTATGAGTATTATTTCGCAACGTATTACGCAAGGAGAATTTCACAAGGAAAACTGTTACATTTCCCTCAAAAACTTGTAGATATTAAAGGTGGAGGTTTCCTTACTCTATGCACAATCGTAGGTTCAAGTTTTGCTTTTGAGCTCGGGGTCTAAGCCGCACTACCTCCATTTTGTCAGTTATAACAATTGTATGCGTATGCGACATTTCTGCTGTGAATCTGGTCGTTGGGAACGAGCGACAAAATCTGGTGGTTTAGATCTGACTACTGTAGGCATGCGAACCCAGTTGCAGGTCTGCATACCAAGCCCACGAGACGCATTTTAGGATGATAATCGTAGAATCCTATTCTATCCCAAGCTGTAGAAGGGTACTTATTCCTACTATTAGTTCAACTAGTAGCCCTCTGCGTATCCAACCTCTCCCCCAGCGTATCTATTTCCATTCATAAAAAGGCTGTTTCCGGCGCTTGAGGGTGTTCTGCTTATCTTCTGATAACACTACTTTTTGTGATAACAAATGTTTTGTCTCGTCTCTCAATACGTAATCTGATCTTCCCACATTCCGATGAGAGGGAAAAGAGAGAAAGGAATTCATTCCTCTACAACTTTCTTGTCGTCATTCGTATCGGATGACAGGATGACTTTGCACATTTCACCGGAATTGAGGAATGAAAATAGATAGAAATCCGCCCGGAGAGACGGACACTGAACCGGAAACCATTGGCACTTGAACTCGTGGGGAGACATGAGGTGGGAAAGTAATAATATACAAAACAAGCCAAGCAGTGAGAGGAATTTTACTAATGACATCTCTACACAGCGCTTCTTATGTGCACGTCTGGTGGTATATGTCAGTATGTCCATGCAGGCAATACACAAGAAATCCTGACTCGAGAAATTAGAAGATTCTGTTTTTACGGTAGGGACAGCCTAATTGGCCACCTACTGCTGCAGCGGTGTCAAATTTTATAGTACAGCTAAAAAAATAAAAAGCATACGTTCAGTATTTAATTTATTTTTCTTGCGTACGTAGATGCCGTTTGTTAAAGGGACTGTCAAGCCGGTTTTGCATGTTGTGCTCAAAAAAAGCTAGCGTTTGTGCTCAAAAAAAGCGTAGGGAAAGTGAAAATAAAAATAAACAAAAACTTATATGTAAGAAGATAAACAATTTCAAACCCCTCCAAAAAACTCCTGCAGTACAGTAGGGGATTCGAGTCGTGTGGACAGAGCTAAGCCAAATCGTTGTCCACGGGACGGTTTGAATTACCGGCTCGCCGCAACACACCCGCTTGCGTTGCGGCGGGTTTTGTTCACGTTTATGACAAAATTTGAAATATTTTAATCTGCGGCCATTTTTATGGGTATATTGTGCGCCATTCGGGATTTACTTAATCTGCGCCAGGAGATGCCTTTCTGCGCAGAATCCCCCATGCCCTTTAAGCCAAACAGTTAAGATTCGGCTGGGGTATTGCTAATGCTTTGAGGATGACACTGTCAGAGACAATATTCACTACAAAACTCAGAAAAGGAAAATAATTCAAAATTGAAATTTGGAAGGAAGTTCTGACTACAATCAATTGTCAGACTGTCATAATCAGATTACTTTGCAGTGTCTGCCCCAATCCTGAAATGCACGAAACCTACCGTAATCACATTCTCAACTCAAATTTGCGCGTCTTGTTTTGCGCACCTTTTTTTACAAAACGCAAATTTAGGGTATTTAGCAAACAGGGCGCGGTCCATTAGCAAATGAGGAGTAAGGGCGCGGTCAGAGGGAGAGTTTTCCTCCTTTTTCACTCATTTTATTTTAATTCGGTTCCCATTTTATGAGAAAACTCGTAATTTTGTGAAAGCCACGTGCATTCGATGCATATGATTTGTCCCGTGGTTCTGAAACGAAATCTTGGTTCAAGGACAATCACTTGCCTCAATAGGAAGAGGTTTTGTACGGTATACGGTTGTAAGAATTAGAAACCCGGGATTCTATGTGGACATCCTGATTCACAACTTAATCCATGGTTTATGTTGGAAGCAAAGCTGCTTCATGTTTTTCATCGAGCAAAATGTAGCAAACGATCTTTTCTGAAAGTTCTAAGCTTCTACTTGCAAATCGACGCGCAATTACGGTTAAAAAACCACAGTATTGTGACAAAAGCCACAGTAATTTGGGCTAGAAGTGGTTGTTTTTGCAAGCTTGAACATAGAACTATTTGGAGGAGCCTTCCAATTAGTTCAACTGCTGCTCAAACTAAGGCGTAAAAACTAAGCTCTTCCTCAAGAATTTGCTTCCTTTTTTCCATTTCCCTCAGGCATTTTGATGACGTCATATTGGGGGTGCAAGGGTCAACTTTTTGTATGGTGACGGCGAATGCTTCACTGGTCAAGGAGGTCCGATCCCGCTGACCCCGCCCCTTTTCGCACCTCGCCCTACCGTATCGCGTGAACTGGGCGTTCCCTCCAGGACCGCCCCCTCCCAACCGCGCCCTAGTATAAAAGGGGCGTGGGGAAGGGTGTGGCAAGACTCTTGCTAGAGAAACACACACAAACAACACACCTCGCCTCAGACACGCACACTTGCTTCCACAGAGCATTTAACCAGAAAGCTCTGCTACACCGTCATTTGTTCTGAATTACATTCACACTGTTCACCAACACTCCTCCGAATGGCTACATGTCTCCCACCGTGGCGCTACTCGCTCGACGACTGCGCCGACCTTTACTGAGCACCAGCTTTGAGCAAGCTCAGATGAACCTCACTGGATCGACTCCGCTGCAACGGCATCATGATCCGCTTCTAGTTGGTCCTTTTTGCTGTGGACCGCTGGAAACCTTCTGGCCGACTCGCCATGACCGGATACCCAGCTGTGACTTCTAGGCACTATATCTTAGAGGTCCGGCATCAGTATTCCGCGGGTCGGACCAAACTACGACTGATTACGGGCAACTATTTTCACGCATCTTCACTTCTCCGCTGCAATATGTACACATGTCTGTCGACTAGTTTTTGTTAGACGCTTTCCTATTTATTTCTCGTCCTGCCGACCGTAACCCAATGCGGGTCATCGCTTCAAATATTGTTGTTGTTTTTTCGACTTTTTCTTCTCCAATGAAAGCTTTACCCAATCGACCAAGTAATCTCTCTATCAGCTTATTTCCGCTACGTAGCGACGTATCTTCTTACCCACAACTTTACCCACTGCTTAACTCTGATCTCATCGGACTCCAATTATTACTGTGCAGTTTCTTCGACTCTTTCGGGTGAACCAAAGACAATTAAGCGGGACGCCCAATGCTTGTACATTTTATTAATAATAAATTAGTGATTTTATACAAATGTTTTATTTACATTACAAACGCACCATATTGTTTTTACAGAAATTACAGGAAATTATAGAAACATCCAGAAGTTGACCCTTTTGTCTGATAGTCTGATTATGATACACTCATATGACTATTGTGATATAAATAGAAACACTCTTATTCTTCTGATCAATATTAGAGAAAAGAAACATGATTATGAGATAGTGCAAAAAGACATTGAAAGAGTACAGGTTCTCAGAATTCGTCTTGTGGTCTTCGTTTCACAAAAGTTCGCCGAGCTTTCGTGGTTTTTGCTTCAATCTGCTTTCTTGTTTGTATTTATGGTAGTATACAAATTAGCTAGTGATCATACTACACACAAATTGCAAAGTTCACATGAGCGTTTTAATTCGTTATTTACTTGTTTGCAGTTATAATTAGATCGAGTACACCACAAAGGACAGACATGTTTCGTAATTACATTGACAATTAGTAATCGAAGAGAAATTGATTCGTCAAACACCCTTAATTGTCATTGAGAATGACATTGAGAAGTCTGCACTCCTATGTCGTTTATAGACCAAAGTGTGGAAGTAAATTTAGAATGCGCTATTTTTAGATTTATAATTTTGTTGTACTGACTCGTGGTCATGGTGGACCTGTCTCGCCATACGCTCGACTTACCCGATTGTCATAAAAATAGATAAACTATTGTGGGGGATATTATATATATATATATATATATATATATATATATATATATATATATATATATATATATATATATATATAATATATATACATCGATTTCATCACCAGCATTATTTGAATCAAAATGGAGTCCAATCCCCAAACAACTATAGAAATACACATAACTTCCTCGTCTAATAACAGGCTACTATCTTAACAGTTACGTGTTTACGTAAGTTACAACGACCAACTAGAGCGCATACACTAAAACACTCTCTGCCGCTGAACGGAGGACGGTATAGAAGAAATATATCAGATGTTTGTTGTTGTGACGGTAAATCACATTTTCTTGCTAATTCGCAGAGGCTAAATATAGTTTCATTTCCAAATATTCCTGCACACTCTGTTTACGTCGACAAAATGCATTTTTTTACATTTTTATTTAATTGTTAGACATGTGTAAATTTAATTTTGCATGAATCTTGATGGGTTACTTTTTGTCTTTTTAGGTAATTTTTGTAGAAACGCAGGGAAGACCCAGTAGATCCCCAATTTGGTTGTTGTAGTTTATTCATGTTCAGTTCAACCACAGAACAACACTAATTGTAAGAATAAAATATTAGAAGTAACTAAACACTGTTACTTTCTTACTAAAACACTTTAGTATTCAGAATTACTCAACAAAACTTATCAATCTTCTGAGAAATCTCGCATTTACTACAATAATGTAATGTTTCTTTTTTAGTTGTTTCATGATTAGGTTGATAAGATTTACAATGTATTATCTAGATTGTAATAATATCTCCTTTTCTCATTACAAGGAAAAAGGATGTCTGATAGTCTAGTAATGTTATTATGACTGTGTTTTAACATTATTATAATTATTATGTTGATGTAGTAATGCATCTGGAATTACTACCTTGCAATATTATAGGATCAAGACAACAAAACGTGCATATAACGGTAAAAATAAGTGCACCAGAGGCCGTATTCACCACTCCGTTTACCCCTGGGGAAAACTATCTCTTGGAGAAAATTTACCTAGAAAGCGAGATAATGTCACAAAATTTGCATTCACCACTCACTCTCCTTCCCGAAAAATGCGTTCCAAAAGTTTTGTCTCTAGAGAAATGTTTACCCTCGAGTGGTGAATACGGCCTCAGGAGGCTGTATCTATGTATACGTAAATACTCTAATAAATTAAATTACTAAAATACAATAATAGCATCATTCATATTTATTTTTGTGTTTGTGTGTTTTCTTTGTTTAGTAACTTATATGACCGCACCTTTTGCTACGTCAGCCACTAACTACAAATGATCTGATTCGCCCGCGAGCTGAGAGCGAGAGATCGGCGATAAACTAGCGAAATAGCCAGCGAATTGTTCGGTCAATTCCACTTTCACGAATAAGAGAGAAAAGATCAAAAACACTCCGCTACGCAATCAAACGTAAACTCGCATTTGTAAATAGACTAAAGACAATCACTTTCTAGTTAACTGTCTCTCAAACGTTTCCTTGTATCAGTGATCTATTGTTGATGGCCGAATAATACTTTTTCAGCTACTGTGACGTAGTAGTGACTAAACTCCTCAGAAAGACAAAAGTAAAACCTTTCTCCAAAATGAATTTTCTCCAAAATTTGTTATTTGTGAAACTCGAAAAACAAAATGCTACGTGCGAAGTGTGACGTACAAATGAGTCAGCTAATTTTGTTTGAAAAATTTGAAACTGGTTTTGTTTTCTTGCAAAGAGTTAATTGTTTGCAGGAAAAAATAATTCCTCCACAGTCTAGACGAAAATGAGTAAAACAAAGCGCTTGAGATATATTACTGGGACGCGGTTATCATTCCTACACTTCTAAAATTATTACCATATTAATATACTATATTATTTATCACTTATTACCTAGCGTAGAATTTTTTTGAAATTTACTTAAAAACACGCCAATAAAAAGTAAACAAGGTTCAATACCAGCCGACCTTTAATCATATGGATATGTTGCATAATTTCTAACCAACACTTATGGAAGTTTTCCAGGCAACTCTGCGAATTAATAATAAGAACAAAGACTGGTTTATATTTATTCGGCCACAAAATAGCTCCATAAAAGATCAGTTTGCAATGCCCACCAGATATGTCGCAGCTTGGAAAACATATAAAAAGGCACAGTTTTACACGAGAAACGATTTCATTTGACTAATCATCAGACAGTCATATATCAGGCACATCCATATAAATGGTAAATAGACACGGAAAATGTTTCAAGTCTTTATTTGTTGATGTCCTTTACTGGAAAGCCAAACAGAAAACATAACAAACTGTATATTCTTTAAAATCAACATAATGAAGAAATAGAAGAAACAGTGCAAAATCAAATTTTTTTGAATTGGCAGGATTATTGGCCATTTTAGAATAACGAAACCTGTTAAATAAGAAGTAAAAAAAATATAGTTGATCATAACAAGGCTGTTATGAGCATAACTGCATAACAGGGCTGTTATGCTTTTGTACTTTTGTTATAGGGAGTATATAGGAAATCCCAAAGTGTACATAGATTGGAACCAATAGTCCAAACTTGTTGAAAGTGCACGGCAAATCGAAGGTGAATACAGGTTTATTATTATTCTTTTCGTTGGCGTTTTCTTGTGATTTATATCTTATGTATTATG
Organism: Pelodera strongyloides; assembly: GCA_036852015.1. Classification (NCBI taxonomy): domain Eukaryota; kingdom Metazoa; phylum Nematoda; class Chromadorea; order Rhabditida; family Rhabditidae; genus Pelodera; species Pelodera strongyloides. Next base: position 77,145 of record JAANDG010000148.1, on the reverse strand, counting down.
CATCTAGTGTGTACGTTTGTAGGCGACAGACGCCGCTTGGAAGTACATATGGAAACATTTCATAAGGAAATTAAACATTGTCTTATCTCATATTAAAGGTCAATCGGTCAATGGCTGACAATGAGTGACTATGAGAAATATTAGGGACTTGCGAGACTGCGGGTCTACTTTTATAATTGGTTTAAATCTGCTCAAACATTCTTCCAAATTCTCTCACTGCTGATTTGCATCGTTTTAAATACATTGGTTGGTTTGTTGTATTTTCACAACTACGAATAAATTTTCCAGTAAATTACAGACTTTTGGGCCACTTCATATCAATTTTCATGAGAGTAAATCCATGCATTAATATCAATGTTTTTAGTATGTTAAATATATTCATTACTTTCTGAATGGTGTTAGCTGACCACAATTACCAAACATTTTTTATTTGTAGTAAATACGCTACAAGTACACACTTTCGCGAAGTACTAGAACATTCCGAAATTCGTCGAACATTTTGCTTCCAAAAATGACATATTTTGCGATCAAGAGAATACGAGAGTTGTTGTAATAATGTCGCATGTACAGGAACTTGTAAACAGTGGTGTTGACTATATTTTTTCGTTTTCGGCAGATTTCTTGACCAGAATGCCCTGATTCCCTGAAATAATTGTATGAACAAGAAAAGAAAATAAGTTTTTCGTCTCAATTTTAGATGTTCATTTTGGGCATACCGTTCGTTGGTGGTTAAATTAAAAAAAAAGGTCAGTCATACGAGAAAAAACGATTTTCCTAAATTTATTTTTGAGGAAGGAAAGGATGAGGGTTCTAAAGGAACAATACTGTAAAAATTTGAAAACCCGCATCAGTGTTTTACGGGAAAGGCTGACCGTTTTATTTATTTCCTCTGCAAACAAATTTATAAATTGTTCCTTGTCAAAGTAAAATTGTAGTCCTCATTCCTATTTTGGGAACATTTCCACAATGCACTGAATTTAAATCGCAGAAAAGTTCGAAGGACAGCCTCGGTTTGTTTACTGTACTTATTTGGTGACAAGGACAGTTGTTCTCTGACAATTGTCAATTGTCACCTTTGTCATTTGAGGAATGCGCGGATTGTGGTTTTCTTACATGCTTCTCTTCTTCCCTCTTCACCCTCTCACTAACCCCTCTCCCCCCCCCTCTCTCTCTCTCTCCCCCTCTCTCTCTCTCTGCACTTCGGCTTTCTACTAATTTACTAATTTGCCACAGGCACATGATGTCTGTGTTGTGGTAGAAACCAGCACGCGCTCGTCAAGCTGCATGTTGTTGAAAACAGCTGATTGATTGATTGTATATGAGAATTGAAATCGCCTGTTGTGTATTCTAATTATGTTTGTTGTTTCCCAAACCTATTGCCATGAACAATAAAACGAAATAGCGGTCGGTTTTGAAACGCGTCGTGGACAACTGCATTCTTATGTATTTATGCTAAGTTACTCTAATTGGTGTCCATGGTGTCGAGTTTTTATTCTAATTTTGCTCATTTGCGTATGTTACATAAGAATGCAGGTGCACTCGACAAGTTTCAAAAATCATCCGGTATTTGGTTTTAATGTCATGACAGTAGATTTGGTAGGGCATGCCAGTAGGTTCAGATAACATAGTTTCCAACGTAAGTAAAGACGTAAAGTTGATGTTCTTCTAATTTCCGTTAACTTTCACGTGAGTGGCCCTCCTCCGCTGCCGGGTCTTGCTTATTGTGCAGGATTTCATGTACCGTTTCCGCGGCTCCGGTTGACATAACGGGCCGCACTTATCTTTTTAATTCTGCAAAGTGTACGTACAATAGGAAGACAAGTCTGGTCTGGCAAAACATGTAGATCACTTTGAGAGAAATGATCGGTCGATATTTTCACTACCTAAAAACTTAGATCTGGAAAATAGTGTGTTATCTTTGATTACAAATTCACACAGTTTTCAGACAGAAAACTTGTTTTCACCATTTGGCCCCACTTTTTGAACTGTTAGTGAAACGTTTGGGCTTCATGAAGTTGATTTTGATGAGTGCGCATCTGGGCGCAGCGCGCAAACACGTCCTGCTTACTAAAGCAGCACCCGACTTGCTCGCACTGTTTTCTGGAAGAATGAAAAACTATCCTTGGGTTTATCATTTCTTATTATTTTTCTCATTCATATATACGAAGCAAACTTTTTGTAAAATGAAAATATGCTCGGAATGCGTCACTCATTCATTTCCAAAATTGAGTTATTATTGACAAAGGGAAAAAAATGCACATTGGCAGAGCAATTGGCAAAACACTAAACCATTAAACAGTCAAATTCTATTTTTAACCACTGCGAGTACGCAATGATACACGGCACAACAGGTTGTAAGACTCATTTGTCAGCCGTACATGGAGTCAAGGCTCGTACATGGACTTGGCGGAGAGTTATTTATTATCAAATTTCTTTTGCGGGCAACACTGTTGAGGACTACGTCAAAGTTGTACGCAAGGTTTGCAAGCTGCGCGCGCGAAAAAGTCCGTTACATAATACGTACATATGTATGTTCAGTTCGTTGCATAACACATACACATACAATAACACATACACACACATACAAATAAGCCGGTTTTGTTCCTTTTTTAACCACTGTTATTGTTATAATCATATACACATATGATCATTGTTATTTGGTTGCACTTGCTCGCGCCTTTTCGAGCGCTGTGAGTTTCAAAGAAATTTGCACGCATTCCTGGTTTGTTATCATATGCAAATTAGTCATGTGATTTGTGAAAGAATTCCAAACATGAAATCTAGTCTAGGTGGACAGCCTTGGAGATCAATAGCTAGTTTCTGAGTGCTAAAAATAGCTTTTCCTATTTCGAGAGGGGTGTTGCGACGAAGACATGCAATAGCAAGGTGAATGGAGAGGTTTAGAGAATAAAGACAGATGATAGATTGTTCGAGATCAATTTCACTAGTGACATATGAGCTAATTGTGCATTGGATCAGTGAGAAAAGAAAGTTGAAAATAGAAACACGAGACTATTTCTGCATTCTGCGAACCACTGATTTAGAGGGGGTGGAATTACAGGGAAAACATTTACAAATACAAATACAAACAAACTAAACAAAAAGTAAACCCGAAATAATAAGTATCGAGAAATATAATCTCTTTCAATAGATCTCATTTGTTTTTCAAACATTTTACTCTGTATTGGCTTTTGTGCGTATCTCCCTGATGTAATAAATTATTAAACAAACAAGGTTTACATATTAAACACATTCACATCATAGCCTGTTGGATTTTTCTGTTGGAACTTTTTGCTCGCGCATAAAATAAATTACTAGAATGCAAAGAATGGGCCTGGTTAGCTTTGGTCGGGCGCGGCATGAAAACCTTGGGTGCGTTTGTGGAACTGTTGCAAACATGCTAATGTAGGTCTGGGGTGTGGGGAAAGAAGGCCCTAAGGCATGAAGGCCTTGAGTTGGTCCACGCGTGCCCGATTTTCATGTAAGATTTACATAGTGAGCATATTCACATCATTCTCCATGAGGTTTACCGTACTTCTGGTTCTGATCGTATTGCAGCACCCAATTTGATGAAGGTTTGGTTCTTTTCGTATTTTGACAAGAAGATGCTACTAGAACACAACTTTCCCAGTTTTAATCACCAGTTTGGTATGGAACGATATCCTATAAAAAATCTTAAAAATTATAAAACAAATGCTACACTGCATGTGAAAATAATGTGTGGTATGTAAGTAACGTGCGTATCTCATATAGTAACTCATGGAAAAATGTTCCAATGTTTATCTGTGTAAGGCTCTTTTATACACTGGATTTATTACATAGATTGTTGAATGACGTATATCGCGTACTAAATCTTCCCTTTTCGTACGTCAACTTCCTTCCCGTGCTTCCTCTTTTTAGAATGGACTTTGTAAGTCCAGAGAAGAAACAAATAAAGCAGAATGGCACATGGCTTTGAAACGAGTGTGTTCTATTCTCTGGTGTATTCATACATCATTTACATGTGATACAGTGGTCCAGAATAGGTTGCACGAACCATGTGTCATATCGCTTTAGAGAAATTATTGGATTGCTCTATTTGAATAGAATAATTAGTCTCTTTTGAGTTAATTGTTTTTTTTTTTCGTCAGGAAAGTTTAGCAGGAACGTGGTGCGCGACGAAGAAGCACATGGATTGTGATGTGGTTAATTGGATTCGAGCGGCGATTTCAAATTGCGACCGAACTACGGTAGCTCGAGTGCATTCCAGTGTGAGGTGTGTCTCGCAGACACACAAACACTCTCACAATTTAAGAGAAGGAACACCGAGCAACTGCCAAAATAATCAAACGTAAATGAAGACGAAGCTCTTTGTTTCTTTTCGACGTTCGCCAAACACACGTTTTAATGTAGAATGGAATTTGAATAATATACTCAAGTCACGTAACACGGCTGCGATTTTACAATGGGTGCCTGCTTGTCGTTGATAAGTAGAATTTTTAGGTTTCTGGTTTAGTGTACGATTATTCTTGCACGATTGTAATGACGTCAAGTACTGAAATCGTGGATTGAACCATGTCCATGTCAGAGTATTTCAGTTGAAATGTTATGGTAGTATATGTTCACCTCGATGAACATAATATACTAAAATTGGAACAATACAGGTATCCTCCTAATTGACTAGTAGCCTCACAAAATATACATATGTGGGAATCAAACCCCATCATCTATTTTATTCCATGAAATTATTTCGGCACATATATATATAACTCTTTATTCAAAGCAATACAATTTAACATACAAACAATGGCAAGTAGACGATTTCAGACGTAGGTCTACGTCTGAAATCCTGCTATAGCGCGAGGCTCCAAAATTAGGCAGACAGATATTTTCACACTCAAATTCAAATGTCGGCGAACATTGTTTAGAACGTTGTTATTCTTTCTCACAGTGTACTGAAGGTGTTTCGAATAAAATCAATAACTTCGCCTAATCATCCTACAAAAAACCGCATTGATTCGATTAGGGCGCTCAATTTTTGCATCTTTGTAGTTGTGACGTCACACATTCACTCTGTGGTCTGACCGCACCTTGAAATGCGAACAAATCGGATCCAAGGTTACGGTAAAGAGAGCGCCGTTTAGACTGTTGTCAGAAGACGGACGAGAGAGCAGAGCCACAGAGAAGCAGAGAGTTAATGAAGACTCCAGTCACATTGCCTAGGAGAGAGTGCTAGAGAAGAAATGATCCAGATCTATTGATACGTCGAGCGTAGAATTGCAAAGAACAACTAAATCGTTGACTAGAGTGGACATGTGCCTTGATAATGATAAACAAGTTTTCTCGAATGCGTGTTTTTGAGGGATCATTTGAGGGAATACACACAATGCGGCGAAGTATGCCCGTCATTGTACTGTTTGTCATAGAAAATGAGGAATGATATATGGGTCATATCCTTTAATTAATTTATTTTATTTTATTTATTAAATACACCAAAAGGTGTGCATCCGAAGATGAAAGTTAAAAACGAACATACAAACGGAAACAGATGACTGATTTGATCAGCAATGAGATTTGACATTCTGCATTTGGAATATTGTTGCAAAGGAATAAAGCCAGCATTTTTGTTTGAGCAAACCTTGAATCAATCCCTTTAGCAAATAATGTGGTATTTCCATGTTAATCGATTTTGTATTCTCTACTTTTCAGGAGAACTTTGTTTCATATACATACCGTTGTCCGTTTTCCTGTAGCTAACCATAAGCTCATCTCCGCCACATGTGATAATACGTCACGGAATAACTCGACTTTTTTGGTCAGAACTCTTCAAAAACCCAAAATGTCACATGGAAATGCGTCAGTGACTTCTTTCCGTTTGCGCGTTTTCTTACACGATTCTGAGCTACTTTCTTCTATTGTTGTGGTTCTAAAATAAACTCAAGTCGTGCATCATGTCTCCCTCGACGTCTTTCTGGTTGCACATTTTGTGCGTCAACGGATTTCCTGTATGGTATTCGGACGTTTTTCTTGAGACGAACCACAATGGCAAACCAGTAGTTTGTAGATGAGTAGGATGGTCTTGACTCTATTTTTGGTTCTTTCCCATTTTGTCGGATGTGCGTCGTCAAAGAAGCTTCAAAAATCCAGAAACTAAGGAAAGGGTACGATATTTTGCATGAATCAGTCTCGGAATAGGCGTCGATAACTTATTCTCATTCTTTATTGCAAACAAGTCTTTACGTGCAGGAGAAGACCACCTAGACCTAGCTAATTTGATACAAAATGATGTATATCGTTGTGACGTCACGAGTTCCTTTTTTTGGGTTACGATACATTGATGGGGCGATATTTAATCTGTCCGAACAAGCGCGATAATTGAAAGAAGATGTTCGCCCGATACACTTTGTTGTGGATCTTTGAATTGGGTTTTCTATGAGAAAATGTGAAAAGATAACGGATGATAACCGAGACGGTGGATTTAGATGTAGTGTAAAAAACAATGGTCTTGAGCTGAATATGAATATTCGATTTCTGACTGTTCCCCAATAATAGCAAGGAGCTTGAAAAAACTTCTTGTTATCTGTAAACACTGTATAGTTTTTCTTGGTTATGTATTGCTATAATTCGGTTGACGGCAGCGCTTACGAACACTCATTCTGCTGCAGACGCAGCACTTCGTGCGTACGTGTATGTGCTTTAGACTTTAGACGCTGTAGCACAAGGATTTCCAATCTCAAACTAACCAAGATGAGATCAGTCCTGCATTCTTGGCAAAAACACACGTTTCCCAAGGAATTAAGTGGAGTTAAAATGATTCGCGTCCAAATTGAGGGTTCTCTGCTCAATCACGTCGCTCGGATCCTAATGTGCTAATCTGGATGTTAAATCAATTAGAGAAAACGTGAAAGAAAAGTTTTCATTTTGTAGTTTTTATTGGAGTCGTATTTTCGCATATGAAGCTGAAATATGATGGGAGAATAGTTGACGCGTTTTTTTAGAATAAATGGAAATTATAACGTAGTTAATCAGCTGGGCACTGTCACATTGAGGCGAAACTGTGTAAGGTCGGAGGTAGTTTGCCGCGCGGTTAGTAAATGTATAACTGTATTCCCATGTATTTTATGCAAGCGCTTGAAACAAAAAATATTGCGAATAATAACTGGAAACGCAGTTGTCCAACACTAAGTCTGAAAAGGGACTGCACAAGGAAAATAAAAGATTATTTATTGGCAGGCTGTTCCACCCTGGGTCTGCTCTTTTTAGAATTGGTCACATACAAAGGGAGAAATTAAAGAAGTTCACAGTAATTGCAAGAGAACCATTTGGGACAAAGACTACCACTAATCCGAGAATAGTAAAAAGCAACAATCAACAATGTGCAATGACAACCGCTGTGTTTTTTTTAATTATTAGCTGAACTGTCCGGTATGTAACAACTTCAATTGTTTCTTGATGCCGCAGAATACAATATAGTATTTTATGAAAAGTTCTCCTAGAATATTTTTTTAAATCCGTATTGGATTATTCAATATTAGAGCGGTTGAAACTTGGCGCATTTTTCACTGTGATTTAGTTCAACACTGAAAGTAAGACTGCTAGTACCTCATCGATGTAAAGTGTAAAATAAATATGTAAATTCTACGACAGAAGAGTATTATGGGCTGAAGCCTCTTTGCAAACAGTTTTTATCTTTTATATTGGTGCTGTTAAGCCCACATATAATATTTGTATACAAAATTGTAAGTTAGTAAGTTTTCCCATTACCTCGCTCTTGCAATGATTACTTCACTTGTACCAAGTCTAACATGATCTTGAGCTTTTTTCACTTTCGCATGCTTGAAAACTACAGATCGTTTTCTTTTAATCTAAGGCCACAACTTCCTAAATTCCATGATTTGTCTCTCTTATTTCCCTTTTATATATCTTTATTCCTCTGACCCTCTCGCCATCTCCATGCTTCTATGATATGAATTCTCTTCCTGCATTATATGAAATGATCGTCTGTTCTCTCTTTATATCACACATTGTCAATCCAGTTCAATCAGTTAATGTCTATATTTGGAGGTATTACATTGATACATCGCTTACAACCGATTCGCTGACATGTGCAAAAAAGACACACAAATCGTCCGAGAATTGTGGGGGTCAAGCTAAGATAAAATACGTACAATTAACATTATTTAGTTGCACGTCGGCAAGCCCAGACACACGAAAATCGCTCAGGTTGTCTTGTGTTTATGTACCAGCTCACATGTTTATACAATAAAAGACAAGTTTCCCGGCACCTGAATGTATGGAACCGCTAGCTTTCTAGCCGCTGCGTTGGTAACTTGAAAATAAAGATATGAAAAGCTTTGTCTTCTCTTTGTTGTATACAAATTCAACATCTCTGCTTGTGTTTACTATTTTAAAATGCAACTGGCCGAGTTCTCTGTGACGAATTGTGCATCGGGAGCATGTACGCTGTTCTGTACGCTTGAATTGAGTGGTGAATATGGCTTCAGAAGCTATATTCACCACTCAATTCCCCATAGGGAATTCCCCGTCTTTTTCTCTGCGTGTCTCACATTAGAATGCTATTTTCTGTCCACAGAGACTATTTCCCCGAGGGAATCGGAGTGGTGAATATGGCGTCTGGATGGCTCTGTGGTGCAGTACATTGCAGACTCTATCAGCTAGATCCAGCTCAATGACAGTGGAGCGAGTCTGCGCCCAACTTGATTATTTATTTGATGTGTACTGATTTTTATAAATAAGCATTTCGGTTCTACAATAATAAATACTTTTTTTCCTTCAACTCCTTTCAACAGTGATGCTAGATATCCCTCACATAAAATACTTTGCACAACGGGGTATTCCAAACTTGGGCAACAGAATAAAACACCAAAAATCATATTATCTTTAAAAAACAACAACAAACATAATAGAACAACCACGTGAGATCAACCCCAGCAACGAAATTCAAATTACTATTCTGTTCCATTTCTTGCAGTTACACAATGCTTTGCAATGTTTATTTTTGTGTTGTTTATTAGAATAAACACTTTTTTTCTGCACATGACTCTCTGCACTTTTGCATAATGTTTAGTGATATAGTGCATAGTTCCAGACCCACAAGTGTCAAGAGAAATTAAGATGATTGTTCTATTCTTGGTATGGTACTGAAATGACATGATGTTATCAGATCAAACTAGCTAATTTGAAGGATATCTTTTCAGGGAATGCGAGCCAACCATCACTTGCACTACTCGAGAAATTCATATAATATAGATAACGTTTTTCTATGATCACATATTACATGTTTGATCTATCGTAGATGACCAGGGCTACATAACATGCAGACAAACAAAATAAGTAAAAACATTAACTAGTGCACACCCTTAGAAGAAAAACTAGTTCACCAAGGTAATGGGGGACACAAACATAATCGGTTTATGCAGAATAATTCTTTTTGGTTATTCTTTTTAAAGTGAAATACCGGCCGGTATTTGAAATGCATTGCGTACACCTGCTTTCTTATGCAGCATATGCAAACGATCAAAAATTTGTATAAAAACTAGACCCCAATTAGACCCACGTTGCATAAATGCATAGGAATGAAAGTACTTGAGATGCGTTTCAAAAAGCGGCTGGCATTTCGCTTTAATTTGCGATTTTAGAGTTCACTGAGATAATCATTATTTTGCCAGTACAGTAAAACTTTGAGAGGAACAACTTATCTGCTGCTTCAAGAAATTGCCTCAAGTACGGTTTGATTATGCATTGCTTCTGGGGTACCAAACATAAGTAAAAAAAACTCATTTTACCTATCTAACGGAGTATTTCGTTGCAAGAACTAATTTGGCTACGTCATAACATGAAAGTGCCACTTTCAATTTGCTCAAACCAAATTCGCTTCTTTTTAAACTGTCCGAGACAAATGGGCGCTCTTCAATTACAAGGGATAGGTCCATGTCATGATTAGTCTAGGAGCCCTAATGGAACTTGAAAACATACCCATACAGGGTAAGAAATAAAAACACAAATCATACTTGGTATAAATAAAAACAAGCTTTTACGTTTCAAGAGCGTGTCCATTAATTCAAATAAGGGTCCATTATGACTTCCGGGATTGCACAACGGTTGAGGCCCTTGGCCAGGAGCAGAGTAGAATTCACCTTCAAGCTCGGCCCTTCTGAGGAACAGAAAATATCAAGCCGAATATTTGCAAGTACAGTATAGTGTAAGGAGCAGTTACTGTCAGAATAGAAACATGATTTTCACGTGTAATCTATTAATTTAGATGCATTCCATTAGGGAAGTAAACGTGTGGGAAGTAAATGTGCGTTTGTGCATTTTTAGTACTTTGTCCTTTGTTTACAAAATGCACTTGTTTACATTACCTACAGTTTATTACCGCAAATTAGAGGAGTTAGACAGCAAATGGACACGGTTCTTTTCCAAAAACTTTAACCAGGGACAGTGGAGAATTTTCCATGGACATAGACGGGATCGTAGCGAGAGCATTCTCAAGGTTGGCGCATCTATATTATATTCGAAGTTCGAAGCGAGTCGACGAAGAATTTCATACTTGGGCATATCTGATAGGCCAATTTTGAACACCGCACCGAATTACCGCACGACCGTATGACCTCAGAAGATTTGCTTTATTCGTGTGCGGAAATCCTATGATTGGGAAAAGTATGTGTATGTTTATATGAGCTCACACCCTATCACTGGTCTCTTTGAAGACCGATGAACGGTGATCCTATTCCATGTCCGTTTCCATGAAAATAATGCAAACAACACAAAAAACCGTATCCAGGCGAACATAATCTTCCCAAACTCAGTATTTTCACAAACACATTGTAAAGTAAAGCATTGCTTCTGAAGTTATCAGAACACAAAAGTTCATATTCCACGACCAACACACGGCAGACCACTTAATCTTCCCACAAAACAGATTCATCCAAAAAAATGTCTCAAACAAAAAAATGATTTCAACCCCAGCCCAACGGCAACCATATCAAATTCGAAAATACTGAGGCCGTATTCACCAACACACTGGGAGCCCTCTCTAGGCTGACGAGCGCTCTGGACCTCTTCTTCTCTCGCACTCTCTACGCACTGTTTAGCTCCCTGGGGAGGCCAGGGAGGGCTCCCTGCGTGTTGGTGAATACGGCCTCAGATTTGCATCCTCCCCGCACAAATACATATGGATAAGCTCATCCAAATGCGGACTCGAAACAATGGCACTGGAACAAATGCGGGATACGAGCTCCTGACACACAGGCTCAACAACAAAACTCATAATTCTTACAAACCCAGCCCCCGTCCCCTCCCCCGCACAATGTTTATTTGGAGCATACACCCAAAAACTTGAAAAATCAAACAATAATAACAAGAACAATTTGAGTTCGAATCATTGCAACTCCTCCCACATAGCGATATCTAAAGTCGAAAAAATGAGAAAAACCTAGGAGTGACTTCTAATGAGCTAATGAAATATTCTTTAATTATCAGAATGACGCAATTGAATGACAGACATATATTGATAACATAAAATAAGGTAAATAAGATACAATAGGATACACAAGCAGTTATGATCAAAATTGTGAATAATTTCCACTAAAAATCCATAGATATGTAGCTCAACAGTAGCTAATAATGAAAAAGTAGTTGATAAAGAAACATAGAATTTTGCACTGCGTTATTCACACTTCTATCAATATTGTTTCTTTGGATGCCCACCTAGTAACTACGATTTTTCCAAAGTGTTACTCGGCTGATTTTAGTCACTCACTAATTAACCCACCTGACACATGTGGTCCTTGACCATGAACTGGACGCTACACGCGGCGCTGAGTTCGACGGTGCACTCACGCACATGCTCCGGAAGTTGATTCCTCCGATTCCTAAAAAAACCTTAAATAACAATAATATAGGAGCTTAAGAAAGTGATCTCGCAAACAGTATTAATTTAAACATTAAAGTCACAGGCCAACATATAGCAGTGTGTGCGACATTTGTGGTTCTGCTGTAGAAAAATGATAAAGCGCAAGACACTGTAGGAAAGGTTGCGCTCGCTAGCCCATAGGCTAACAAGCCTATGGGCGTGACATATAGACGAAAAAACACCAAATAAACCATACTGCTTATAAAGAACAGTTATTTTCCGTGGATAACCTTTCAACGTACCGTGTTCGAAAGATGACGTGAGCCAAAGCTGCAGTTGTTCACAGGATCACTTGTACAGTCGACGGATGATGATGGAGCATAAAATAAGAAAAATAAGATACAATACAAACACGTAAGATAATACAGTTAAGAACCAACCAAAAACTGACACTAACATTTTCTACTCACACACTGCAGTACTCGCGCACTGCGGTACTCGCGCGCTGCAGTACTCGCGCACTGTGGTACTCACGCAGTGCGGTACTCACGCAGTGCGGTACTCACGCACTGCGGTACTCACGCACTGCGGTACTCACGCACTGCGGTACTCACGCACTGCGGTACTCGCGCACTGCGGTACTCGCGCACTGCGGTAGTCGCGCACTACGGTAGTCTACCATGTTTCTAAAGTGCTACTCGGCTGATTGTATGTGTCACTCACTAATTAACCCACCTGAATGTTCCATATAAGGTCCTCGTTCCCCATGAAATCCTCGACCATGAACTGGACGTTGCACTCGGCGTTGAGTTCGACGGTGCACTCACACAAATGCTTCGGAAGTTGATTCCTCCGATTCCTAAAAACATGTGATTAAATAACAAAAATGTGGAAGCTCAAGAAAGTGTTCATGTAAACAGTGAACGAGCAATTTAATCACTAAGTCACAGGACAAGGCAGAAATTTATGCTACATACTAAATACGTAGCGCATAGAAATGTATGCTATATTTGTGGTTTTCGCAATACTGATAGAGAAAACCGCATTTCTTATTGAACGAATTGTGGAATCATAGACGGAATTGGCATATAGTATGTTTATGGTGAATCATGCCCAAATTTTCAGAAAATGTTAGGGAATGCAGATCAGATCATTTTTTGAAAGGTGATAGTTTAACTTTGATGAAAATAAATTAAAAAGTGCATGACTGTAGGAAACCTACTAGCAGACATAGGCGAAAGTGAACCTGTCAAAAAAAGTCAAATAAGAAACTTACATTCTTAAGTTGACGAATTTAAATTCGTAAACAAAAACGGGAGCAAATCATAAAAAGGCAGCCATAGGTAAATACTGATAAAATCCGAAAGCGGGTACCCTTTTAAACAGCGTCAGATGCTAATTTGAGAAATGTTCAATATCTACGTAAATTTTCAGGTTCCAGTTATACGTTTCAAAATTTCCGCCAACATTGCCCGCAATGAAATGCTCAGAGAAGATACTGTCGAAGCGCCTATCAACGCACAGCTAGCGAAGCTACAGCTAAAAACGCTCAAATTTTCGCTGAGCATTTCGCTCTCCTTGCTACAAAGAGTGTACATGATATTTCCCCCTGAACATATGCAAAGCTTGGTGAAAATTGCAATTTAGGTGAATATTACTATGTGTGACTACCTACATTCTTACTGCAGCTAACTCTTGATCACCAGTACGGTCGTTTGCTGGTCATTCCCTGCGTATTATTGTATTTTCGTCCAACAATTGTCTACGAGGTCAGGCAAAGCTATTCACACAGTGTCACAACTTTAACGCTTTAACTCAACTTTAACGTCACAACTTTATTGATTTAACTTTTTGTCTGTCTAGGCAGGGGGAGGGGGATCGCTCCGGTATTCTTCTTCTTTTTTGCTAGACGTTTTCTCCCGGCTAGTTTCTCTGTGACTCACACGTGCGTATAGCTTACATGAGTGTTTGCAAAGACCGAGATTCGCATGTATATTTGGCAAACAACAAAAACCATTCCGTTTGTAGGCAGCAAATAAACAAAAGGAAATGTAAGGTAAACAAAAGTATGGCTAATAAGTACTTAATTATGAGCCTATTTTTTAAAGGATACAGGGTAAAGAGAGCGACTGAGGGGAAAAAATAAGTGTTTCGCCATCGTAAATCACTGGACTACTGTTGTAGTCTACACAACGTGATACTGTTCTCGAGCACTAATTTGCATACCGATGTGCGTTACGGAAATGCAAATTTTCAACAATAGTTCCGCGTGTTCGGGTATAAAAAGAGTTTCGCAGCTCAATATCGAAGTATGCATATGCAATTGCTTCCTATTATGTGAATTTCTTATGATACCTTGAAACTTTGTGTATAAGTATGCCCATGCTAAACCAAACATATTTCCATGTAAGTCGCCTCAGGCGGCGTGAGCCGACTGGCTTATTCATATTTAGGCATTGCTGAGAGATATCGTGCCACACGAAGATTCTACTGGACCAAACCTTATCTAAGCTATTCACCTAGTGTGTGAATAGCCAAAAAGGAGACGAAATATATTCCATTATATTCGCTCGTTAACACATTGTGTTAATCAGAAATGTTATACCTAGAAATAGCAAAACGAGAGTAGACTTTGGTCTTTCCCACGCTGATGATTATACTCCGATCGGCTTCCGGACGTGCGCGCGTATATGTGTCAAGGGGCGCGGCCCTGCGCAGGTCCCATTTAAACGCGGCAGCGGAAGCGCTAAGTCATCACGCACTCATTTTCGCCCCAATCAACACATCTCCTGAAATGTACTGCAAGGCAATTCTTTGTTCCTTCTTGCTCGTCGTCGCCCTAGCTGCTGAGGTATTTATGTGATTATTAGTATTTTCCTTTCCGCAGTGAAGTGCAACCTTGGGCATGGGAAGGCCTCTGGGGGCAGGTTCCTTTTCCATTTAGATTTGGGAAACATTATCTAGTACTCTGGAGTAATTATTATCATCGAACTCATATGCTTTACAGCAACTACGCATAAACGTAAAGATACGTTATATTACCCTGTTTTAATTGTTAATTACTCGTGCGATTACTGTTTTCAGTGGCTTTAGTATTGTATACCTTTTCTTTGATTTTACCCATATTGTAATTGTCACCTTTTACGCTTTTACCAATATGAAATAACCATGAAGTCTGGAAATAAATTTGTATTATCATAGTTGAAAGTTTTTTCAGACTGCTTATAATATGTTTAGCAGAAGATTTTTTTCTAGTTTACTCTAGTAGTTCATTTCAAAGAAGCTGAAAATTTGGTTTAGTGGTAACTTAGGTGTTAAGCTGCAAGCGTAGTAGTATATAATTTTTCAGAGTGGGGAGGAAAAACCGACCGAGGAGCCAAAGGAGAGCGGTGTGGTTATCAGAGCCCGCAGGCAATGTGGTTGCCAGCAACAACAGAGCTCTTGCAATTTTCAACAACAACAAGTTCAGGTAACAAAGCAGTAAACTGTCGGACGGGTCAATGTGTACCAGTTCTGCACCATTATGTGTACCATGGTGCGCGTTCAGAAATAGCCTTTGCAGGAACCAAATAAGAAATTATGATTTGATTGACTTAGATGATCGCCGTGCCAATGCCCCAGCAGCAGACCTGTAACCAGTGCCAAAACCAATGCCAGAGCCAGTGTCAGACCGTTTCGTGCACCCAGTCTTGCCAACAACAAGCTTGTCCTCAGTGTTGCCCGTCTAACAACTGCCAGCAACAACAACCTCAGATCACTGTTGTACAGGTATATATTATTTTTAGTAACTAAACGTAAGCTTACGAACTAACAAAATGAATTGTTCTAACCGATGGCCCTTCTGTTAGCTCCGAAATCAAATTTTTTTGAGCAAATGACAATTCGACAAAACAGTTTAGACAGCAAACAGTCATTGTCAATCATCATATGCGTTTCTCTTCAGGTGCCCGCCCAGCAGCAGTCCTGCTCCAGCTCGTGCAACAATGCCTGCTCCAACCAGTGCTCCACTCCAGTTTGTCAGTCTTCATGCCAGAACTCGTGCAACTCTGTAAGTTCTTTCATTTTTTTCGATTATTGCAGATTTCACTCTGAAACTGATTATCAATTAAATGTTTCCAAAGGACAACTGATCGTTCATTCATTTTCTTTTAGTCTTCGATCTCCTCTATCAGATTTTCAGACGTAAACAACTTGTTTGCATGCCTTCTCGTTTAGGCCTGCAGCCCTGCCACAACCTCCGCCCCAATTGTCGTCGTGATCCCAGCTGATCAGCAGTGTCAGCCCGCTTGCCAGTCCTCATGCCAGTCTCAGTGCTCCACTCCATCGTGCTCTCAGTCCTGCTCGAGCTCGTGCCAGAGCGCCTGCCAGGTATACTGCATCTTTATTCTCTATTTGAAGTGTCTGCACCTAGGTCCAGATGGTCGGCGCTGTAATAAATGCAGCTTGCAGATTAGCCGGCCATTTTCTGTATCGATTGAAAGATGGTCCGAGATGGACCCCCGTTTTCCATGTCACCAACTTACTCGCTTTCTTTCCAGTCGTCGTCCTGCTCCTCCGGATCCTGCAACACCCCCGCCCCGATCATCGTTGTGCAGCAGCAGCAGAACCAATGCCAGAACCAGTGCCAGAGCCAGTGCATGAACTCGTGCACCAACTCGCAGCCCGTGGTAAGGAATTCTACCTCTATATCTAGTGGATGAACATTCTGAACTTATGTGGTTCTAAGTTGAAATGTCTTTCCGCTTTCAGGCCCAGTGCCAGCCCGTTTGCCAACAGACATGCCAGCAGACATGCCAGCAGGCCGCCCAGATTGTCATCCCTTGCCAGAACAGCAACTCGAACCAGTGCTCCTGCTCTTCCGGATACTCTCAGTGCGGTGGATCGTGCTGCCGTGCCTAAACGATGAGGAACCAGTAACAATTTACGACTCTAATAATTTATGGATTGAACTATGTGCAATAAGTCATATTTTCGTCCTGAACTCGTGACGTCACTTCCCTTCGTGACGTCACTTGCCTTTCACTTCCAGTGCTGATTTATGGATTGAAATATCTGTATATAAGATATATCCTTGGTTCTTATTTAACACTAATAAAGGTTTTTGAATAATGAGGTGCACAACATTGAGATTCTCGCAGCAAATCTTCAAAAAAAAACCCAAAACATCTAACAAACCAAAAAAACATTGTGCATAGTAGGAGATAAATGCGAAGAAAACGTGAAGATTGGGAAAAATATTTAAAAAGCTAATATCATAAATACTGTGGTTTGTCTCACGATAACAAGTGATGCACGAGATGCAGGCGGCGCGTTCTCGACAAAAATTTATTTTCTGCGCTCGAAGTTTGTATGTGCACAATTTTCCTGAAATACTGTTTTTCAATTCTGCAAGCTCACAGAAACACCAAAAAAAAGAAATATCGGAAAGCTCCTCCGATCGCTGGACTGCTCCACAAGTCAACAAGTGCGTCCCTGAAGAAAAATGAAACTCGCAGACAACTTCAAGGAGTATAGGTTCGTTAAAATTGAATCTCCCACAGAAGACTGCAAACCAAGATTTACAGGAACCGCGTTTGCACAAGTTATCGCGCTTATTTAGCGGAGGATAAATGAGTGTGCGCGAATAGTTTACATTTTTGTAACTAACTTCTCGTTATTTACAGTATTTACCGTTCCGTGGAGAGTTTCTCCATGTGTAAGTGTGCCAAGTATGCCGTAGGAATATGTATATAATATTTATTTCATCATTAGTTTCTTTGCAACTTTTGCATGCTTGTTTACACTTGAATTTTCGTGTGTTTCTCAATTAACAACTGTTGTGAGCTTTGGAGAAATACTCATTCTTGCCCTTTGTCTTATTGATAAAAGGTTATGGCTATCTGATGTATTATATATTATATATATTTTACAACAAGACATTCATAAATAAACCATGAGGGCTGGGCGGCCCTCATGAGTTTATATGGCGACCAGCGGTAGGTCTGCCTACTCCATCAGGCAGAAAGTACCTACAATCTTCCCGCCCAATTCAGCTAAACCACAATTTTCCCACTAATTCTATTTGAAACTATAAAACTATCTCGTCAGATACTCAGATATCCGCCCATGTCATCCATATTCTGACATTCTGCCGACTTCGACAACTTTCTCGCCGCTTTTATTATTGGAAAACATGCGTTCAGAAGCATGGACTAACTGATGTGAACTGATGGAGCTGCGACCATTCCGATGAACGCATAAGTTATTTTGATTATGAGCGAGTGAGAATAGAGAGCGAATTAGTCTGTGAACATTATTCATTTTATCAACACTAATTAATTTGTAACTTTCAGCAGCCCCGTAAGGACAACTCAACTGTGCTAGGGATGATATAAATAAAATAAGATATAATAATATGATAGGGCCCCGCTTAGACGATATGCGTAACGTCCCCGACAGCATGTAAGGTTGGGTGGATGGGCAGCAAGGAGCTGTCGGATCCCAATAGTTAGCCAGTTGAGATAATTGTAAGTATAAGAATAACTAAAGTATCACCCAGTAGGGCCCGCTGAAATGTGATCAGTCCTTATGAATATTTTTATTGTTACAAATTATTTTTGAATAATCGTTCTTGGAATTTTCAATTATTATTCTTTACTTTGAACATTGTGGTTAACATCAATGTTTGCTGAATTGTTTGAATATGAGCCATATGGTAGAGATAACATTTTGAAAATGATTAGATCAAGCTTGTCGAAGCAAGAATCATTTTTTTTAGCCATACGAAGTTCCATCTAGAAATTGTTTCATCGATTGTTGAGAACATTTTGAAATTGTTTTATTAATAGGACTCTTTTCTAATAAGAGCTGGGGACCAGCTCTTGTTGGAAAGGCGAGATGTAAGTATGCCAAGTATGCCGTAGGAATATGTATATAATATTTATTTCATCATTAGTTTCTTTGCAACTTTTGCATGCTTGTTTACACTTGAATTTTCGTGTGTTTCTCAATTAACAACTGTTGTGAGCTTTGGAGAAATACTCATTCTTGCCCTTTGTCTTATTGATAAAAGGTTATGGCTATCTGATGTATTATATATTATATATATTTTACAACAAGACATTCATAAATAAACCATGAGGGCTGGGCGGCCCTCATGAGTTTATACATGCAATATTTTATGTAGTTTTCGAATGCAATTTTCTTGAAAAGAGCGCTTGTAGCAGTGAAAACCTTCCTCAGCGGGATTCTAACTCACTCCTTACTTTCAGTTTCACACATTATTATGGGGGTTTGCAAGTATACCAAAAAAATCGATGTGATTCTGTCAACATATTTTTACACAAAACCTGCATATATATAATATGAAAAAAAAAAATAATCTCATGTAGTTCCAAAATATGTACGGTAAGTTTTCAGCACACTTGCGTACCTCGTAACGCACTAGTCCAACTGACTCATTATGTATGTACCATTTTGTGATTTGTTCTCTTATCTTCAAACAATCACTGTGCAAACTTTATCAGTTGTGAGTGCAATGTAGTTTGTATTCTTTTTCAGTGAGAAAAGAATAATGGATTTAACTCCACTTCTACATTTTCCTCCTTGGAACACCAAATCATGCCTCAAACACGAACAGCTGTTTATGAGGTAAGGCCATTTTGTAGAATAATAGTTTTGTTTATCAACAATATAAATTAGATAAATTAACGTATATGTGCACATATCAATATTACAATATTACACGAGCAAACACTTATGATAAAGATTTTCACAGAAAATAAGATCCCTTATGCTCCATGCTTTTCAGTTTGCTTCAGGCAAATATTGACCTTTTATGTAAGACAAAGGAAGGACTTATTTGTTTATTTTTTGGAGATCGGAACAGATATGATACAGGAATAGCTATCACTGCATCAGTTTATGTTTACGTTCCCAAGTCATATGTTTATAAATTAAACTTTTCTTCGACGAATATTTTAGTTAAATCACATAAATATATTCGAATATTCCATTTTCATATTCTTATCATGACTGAAAATTTACATAAATTTCTTTATCCTTTTTTCGCTTTTTTACTCTTGAAATTAAAGCGAATATGTAGACACTCAAAATGAGCAAACAGAAGCAAAACTAGCGTTTCCATACCAGACGTTAATTTAAATAGGCGACTGAATATGTAAATACGAAATTGGAATGCGCTGCATCTTGAATCTTGCTATTTGCCGATTTAAACTGAAATTTATTCAATCAGACCCAAATTTATGCATGGGGTCCGAATTAGCGTTTACTATGGAAATGGCGAGCTTTGTAATTGATTTTCTTTTAAGTGGGTAATTGTAGACAACTTTTGTCATTGTTTCCTTAATGGGCAACACGCATTCTATTAATACAGCTTAACTTCAAAAAGGGCCTACATATTCCCTTTAAATAGTAATCAGCTAAAAAATTACACTTTATACTTTGGTGTACGCAATGAGATACCCTCGTTTCGTGAGAAGCTTTATAAGTAAAAGTATTAATAATAATATATTTTGTATTTTCCACCCAGAAGCTAATTGTAATACAATGACACAAAGTGCTGAAAAATCAGAAAATAAAGTTGGAGTGGTGAGTGGTTATTTTATCTGGTAAATCTTTGGCAATCACTCTATTCCTCTCAAACTTCTAATTAAAAACAAATAATAAGAATATAAATATAAAAAAAACGAAGAAACATATTTGGATAAATTAATATGCAAGATGCTCTGGGTAATAAACTATATATTTAAAGGGACAGGCCCATCAAAGTAAACCTATATTTATGATACGTCCATAGTGACTATAAAGCATTTTTATTACAATATACACAAACTAAATTTCACATTTATTTGCCATTGAACACTTTTTTCCGATGCGCTCTGCTCAAATGTATACCGTAGAGCCGCAAATAACCTTGTCGTCAATGCAAATTTATCGTGAAATTATAATGCGATTAAAATTAGCATATATAGCTTTGAAATCTGCAGTTTTATGGTATACATTTGAGCAGAGCGCATTGGAAAAAAAGTTGTCTAGAGCGAATAATGGTGAAATTTAGTTTGTATATATTGTAATAAAAATGCTTGATAGTCATTATGAACGTATCGTAAATATAGGTTTATTTTGATGGGCCTGTCCCTTTAAGGTTATGGTTCAGGCCCACGTATAAAAAGTTTTCCCCGATTATCTTATTATATAAAGTTGGGAGCTTTGTTTGTTTGTGCGTTTGTTTGAGTGTACGTTTGGATGATGTGCGTTACGCTCAGGTTGTAGGATTGGTTCAGTAGTTCACGTTCCCGTGCACTGAGCCATCTCACTTCCCGAGCGCCCCTCTCACAAACGTCCAAAAAAGGCTGCATATGTGGAATATGTGTGGTGTATCGTTCGGGCGTTTCTGCGGCACAAAGGGTTCAAAGAACACTCACGGCACAAAACTCAAAGAACGACCAATTTTGAAAACTTGAAATCACGTTTTTTCGTCTAATGCTTTATTTACTCTTATTTTACAAAAATTTTCCATATTGCCTTTCAACGTGAGATTATCCTCACCTTCAGCAACCTACGAGAATCCAGCCCTGTGCTACGCACTCGCAGACTGCATATACTCACCAACGCCATTGCGGATGGCTCACACGAATGCCACACAAAATGTTGCATTATACTCCAAGGAAGCGGAGTATCGGCCGAGCGATAATGTTCAAGGAACACTTGCTGTGCAACGCCATTGTGGAACGGTCACATGAGCACCACACAAAAGTTTGCATGTACACCAAGGGCGCGGAGTACATGCCGAGCGATAGAGTTCAAAGAACACCCACTGCAGGGCACCTCCACTGCGGAACGCCCAGTGAACGCTACAAAGGCTGCCATATACAGAATGCTTGCGGGGTATCGTTCGAGCGATTGTGCGGCAAGTAGGCCGAGATCCCTGTTCCATGCAATTCAAGAAGCATATTCGCAATTATAATAATTCCCTGTCAATGGCATCGATGTGTGCTCAACTTGATGTTACCCTTGGCGCCGGTCCTTATTTAGGAGGAATATAGTCAACAGAAACTAAGTTATATCCCCGTGTTTGATATTGGTGTAGGTTTCAAAAGGGAAATAACAAAAGTGAAACCATTTCCTTCAGACAAATGTTTGCTTCTAACTTATATAGCCCAGCGAAACATTGCGACGTATCATCCAGGCACATTCCTTTTTTTAGGATTTGAAATTTTTTCGATATTGTAGAGGTAGAGTCCAGCAAGTTGCAGACAATTTAGGAGGAATATAGTCAACAGAAACTAAGTTCTAACCCGTGTTCAATATTGGTATGGGTTTCAAAAAGAAAAAGAAAGACTGGAGACTCTTTGGATAGAAATGTTTCCTCCTAACTTATATAGCCCAGAGAAACATTGCGGCGTATCAGCCACGCGATATTAAGCTGCTTTTAGGCTTTGGCAATTTTTTCGATGTCCTAGAGTAGAGCAAGTTGCAGACAATTTAGGAGAAATATAGTCAATAGAAACTAAGTTCTTTCCCCAGGAAACTATTCTTGCGAGAAAGAGTTGCCTCTACTTATAGATATAGCCCAATGAAACATAGCGACCATCAGCGAATATTGGAAAGACGCCTCAGGCGGCGGTAGCCGACTGGTTCTGTGATAAAACACCCGGATTACTAAAACGTGGCTGCGAAAACCGTTTTGCATAAAATGCAAATTCGGGTGATTTATTAGCAAAAGATGATCCACAATTAGTTACCGTAGTCAGAACCCAATAATTGCCAACAATGGGTTTCTGGACTCTGGACGTGAAAAACGTGTTGAAAACCCAAAGGAATGATTAAATCAATATCAAGAAACGTTGTAATATGCAACTCCTTGTATTTTAGGCTCAGAAACGTATTTCGAAGCTCAAAGTCTGAGGAACTTCTCTTGCGAACTTCCCCAATTTTGCAATTTTGCAAAACGGTTTGCGCAGCCACGTTTGAGTAATCTGGGGGATTTATCACAGAAAAATTGGGGGAAAACTTTTTGTACGTGGGCCTGCGCCTTTAAAAGTAAAAACGCATGGCGTCATTTAATAAGTAAATAAATACATATAATTTATTCAGACTGCCGATCCAGAAAGCGGAGAAGAAGGACGGATTTCCCCAAAAATATTCGTTTCGAATATTTTTGTGCTCTACGGATTTGGTTTGTTATTTTTCTCATTGTCTCTGAGAAAAAGCAAGAACGTAAATAAAGACAATTTTGTGATCTGTGTCGGTGTCTATTTAATGTACTGATTAAAGGGACAGGCCCAT
Source organism: Pelodera strongyloides (assembly GCA_036852015.1). Classification (NCBI taxonomy): domain Eukaryota; kingdom Metazoa; phylum Nematoda; class Chromadorea; order Rhabditida; family Rhabditidae; genus Pelodera; species Pelodera strongyloides. The sequence continues at coordinate 54,002 of JAANDG010000148.1, read as the reverse complement.
CAAAATAAACCTACATTTACGATACGTTCATAATGACTATCAAGCATTTTTATTACAATATATACAAACTAAATTTCACCATTATTCGCCCTAGACAACTTTTTTTCCAATGCGCTCTCCTCAAATGTATACCATAAAACTGCAGATTTCAAAGCTATATATGCAAATTTTAATCGCATTATAATTTCACGATAAATTTGCATTGACGACAAGGATATTTGCGGCTCTACGGTATACATTTGAGCAGAGCGCATCGGAAAAAAGTTTTCAATTGCAAATAAATGTAAAATTTAGTTTGTATATATTGTAATAAAAATGCTTGATAGTCACTATGGACGTATCGTAAATATAGGTTTACTTTGATGGGCCTGTCCCTTTAAAGTACGAAGTACAAACTTTTCGATTAAGGTGTAAATGCTGCAAAGCTAAATAGGTGATGAAGTCTATAGTCTATACTACTAAGAAAATATTTCACGTAAATATCCTAGCAGTATTAACTTTATATTTGGCCCAACAACAGTAACTACCCAAGCCCGGTTTCTTAGAGACCTTTTAGGGTTCCTTTGTTCGAGATTAACTTATTGCATTGATGAAAACCAGTAAATTATTATTATTCTCCACTTGTTATTAATTATATTAGCATTGTTTAGCGGGTATCGCCCTTTCTCTGCCGTATTGGATCGGACCCTATCGAAGGGGCTTCTTCTGTAACGATGAATCCATTCAATTACCATATAAGGAGAATACTATTTCCACATTGATGTTATTTTTGTTGAGCTTTGGATACAATGTTACATCGGTAAGCGGTTTCTGATTCTCTATAAACAAAGTGGCTTGCTTAAATAATAATTCGAATATCCTGTGTACCAACATCTGGAGCTAGCTATCATAGCGAACGTGTACATAATCACGGTATATTTAATTTCAATCCTTAATACAATCTTATTCAGACAATATTCGCCGAGTACGTGGTACAATACAAAATCGAAAAGAATATTCCATTGCGGAGATATCGATGGAAGAATCGCTCATTTCACGGCCTTTTTGTCCATTGCATGATGGAAATTGGTAATTTACTTGCTCCTTGCAATGAGTTCTGCTCCAACACCGTGTTGTATATTAATCGCGACCCATATTTTTTTCGTCATCCTTGTTGTATGAAAATCAATATGATCAAAGACTGTTTTCGTGGTGACCCTCTCTTTTTAAAGCGAAATGCTAGCCCCTTTGGAAAATTTGCATATGATAAGCAAATCCTATGTATCCTATGCTAATTTTGTACGATCGTCCACGGCAATCGTACAAAATTAGCATAGTATACATCGGATTTGCTTATCATATGCAAATTTTCCAAAGAGGCTAGCATTTCGCTTTAAAACAATATATGTACTCGCAGGTTATTCCCAAATGGGTTTCGTCGCCGTTGTTGCCCTGATGAATGTGACCAAATTCTGTATGGGAAGGCTCAGACCTCACTTCATCGATGTCTGTCAACCAGAAAACTTTACGGAAATTTGTAGCGACCCCTTCAGGTGAGTTACAATTTAAAGGGAATATGTAGGCACTTACAATGTGCAAAACAACTGCGAAACTGGAGTTTCCACACCAGACATGAATTTAAGTAGGCGACTGAAAACGTAAATTCGAATTTGCATGCCCTGCATATTGAATTTTGCTATTTGCCGACATTCGCATGCAAAGTTGAAATTTGCTCCATCAGAACTGCCGTGTAAGCCAGGGTGTCAGTAAACGCGTTTACTATTTAAAAAAGAAACGAAATAAATAAATTTACAGTAATAATAGGAAAAGTGTAAAGGAGAGTATTGATTGATAGATAAAGTGTATCATGTTCTTTAACATGATAACCCCGTTTGCCGTGTAAGCCAGGGTGTCAGTAAACGCGTTTACTATGGCAAAGGTGAACTTTGAAAATCATTTTCTTTTAAATGGGAAACTTTTAACAATTTTTGTTGTTGTTTCGTTAATGAGGAACACACACTCTATTAATACAGCTTAACTTCAAAAAGGGCATACATATTGCCTTTAATGAAGTTCTTTATATTTTAATGAAGTTCTTTATATTATATGTATTTTAAACATGGATTCATTCGATAATTAAAAAAATGGTTTCGTATTTTAATAAGTACACATTTTTTCAGATATGTTCCTGCTGATGGATATCACTGCACTGGAAACCCCGTTATGATTCGTGAAGGAAGACTTTCATTTTTCTCTGGACATTCAGCCATTTCAATGTATTGTGCTATATATGCTGTGGTAAGTAACATATAATAAAAACTGTGTTGGCGTCACACCATTTTAAGTATTCTGCTTATCATCACTACTATGCATTCTTATTTACCCTGTCGAAAAGATATAGCTGTCTAACGGCGAAAAATTGTGGTAGAACACAAAACAGTCTTTATGGACTTTGATATATTAGACAAGAGGAACAAAAAAAACGATACCTTGTTAAGATTTACCTGCAAGCCCGTATTGGTAAGCACGACGCGAGTCGTCTGGCCGTCTATGTCATCCAGACTCTCTTCACTCTAATGGCTCTCGTTGTCTGTCTCACTCGGATCACTGACAATTGGCATCATTGGAGCGATGTGCTGGCGGGTATTGCTGTCGGCATCATTGTCGCAACGTGGACGGTATGGGATTTGCTGCTTTTCCTATTTTATGTACTTTGCTTTTGGTTTCAAATTTCCGTAAACTCAGCGTGCATAATGGCCTAAGTGACGACCGGTCGACCGGTCTTCACGTAAATCGTAAATCCTAAAGGAAAGTGTAAATACTTAAAATAAGTAACATAATTTTAGGCCGTGTTCTGGGCTCGTCTGTTTGATGAAGAATGTCGTGTTGGTCGTCATCGACCCTTACTTCCCGTACATAGACAAAGCGTCGAATGTGAGAATGGCAGTGACACGCGGGGTGACTGCTAACTTTAATTATACTGTATGCAATATGTTCCTATCTATAAGCCTATGGCGGTGCACATGTTAACTATCTAAAATTGTTTTACAAGTTTAAGGTCTATAGAATAAATGTTTAGTAGATTCTTTTGGAAAATCGCGTCGCCTCGTGAATCTTCAAATACATTCAATAATATGAAAGATAAGTACTCTATGTGTGAAAACAAATATTAATTTATTGTTTACATCATTTGAAATTGATTTAATACTAATACAGCAAAATATTTAGGACGAGAATCTCCTTCAAGTTATGGTGCTGTGGAAGCGGAAAATCTCTAAGTCAGTGCTTCTCTTTTGAAAAAGAGATCAAAACTGCAAAGCTACTATTGCATGTATGTAGTTGCCATTTAATTCATGCCTTTGTGATGTGATTCTGTAGTTCTGTGAACGTTTTTGATTAATTTTAATCTTCAAGCTTCAAATGATATTTATAAAACTTTAGGAACGTTTGTTTAGTGGTCAAATTGCTCATTTATTTACTCCATTTCTTATGTACCAGTAATAATACAGTGCAATGATTATTAAACTCGTATGATTAATTGAATGAGTATCATTAACTAGATCTATTATTATGTTTGATAGAAATGATTGTATGCGTTTACTTAACTACTAAGCAGATTGGGTGATTAATATTGTTTTATTAATATAATAAATGAATTGCGCTTTACACTGGATTGATAAACTCGTTCACTCGGAAGTCTTGTGGGTACTCATTTACTAAGACCCTTTGAAAACCAAGTGTTGACTCATTGAGCAAATGAAGAGTATAATTTCCAAGAGAAAGTTTCTATTCCGCCCCTCAATTCTGTCAATCGAACGTCAAATAGAGAGGGATAAAAGCAAACGTTTGAAAATGAAATCAAAGTTTTAACACCTGACCCACCACTTGGGTACCTCATTGGCCCATTGCTACCGAACGAACGCCTATTGAACCGAACTTATTCAAAATATTCGGTAAAACTACTCAACTAAGCTCAAGATGAATGCTCTCACAGGAGCCTTCAAAAGCATGATCATCAACAAAGCACAAGAGGTATGTGGTATTATTTTTATGAATGCGTGAGCCCGCTTCAGGAACGTGCATAATTATTCATCACAATGCGCACAAATTATGACAGGTCCAGAAAATGAAGTTTAAATATTTACTTTCAACTTTCAACCCTTCAAAAAGTTATTACTTACACTGTTGTTGGCAAGAAATTCTTTCCTCATATGTTATTACTTCGTTTCATGGGAAAAGTCACGGCAGGGGAGGGTATTTGTTTATTGCATGAGCTTGGCACAGAGAAGCTTCGAATGCATATTTGAGGTAATGCCATAATTACCATTATGATGATGATCTAGTGTCAACTAAAGAAATTCAACAGGAGGCTTTTTAACATAGCTACCATTGTAGGTGCTTCCGCATGGAGAAGGTCAAGGTGGTGCTGCAACAGTGATAACAGAAGGAATCATGAAGGTGCTGCAACCAGACGGAACAACAATTACTGAATACTGCCAGTCATCCAACGATGGATCGGTTCCCACCCTCAACAATATGACTATTGATTATGCTCCGAACCAGCAGAACCCTAATTGCCCTCCGAACCAGCAGAACCCTAATTGCCCTCCGAACCAGCAGAACCCCAATTGCCCTCCGAAGCAGCAGAACCCTGATTGCCCTCCGAACCAGCAGAACCCTAATTGCCCTCCGAACCAGCAGAACCCTAATTGCCCTCCGAACCAGCAGAACCACAATTGTCCTCCAAACCAGCAGAACCCCAATCAGTATGACCCTAGCAATCAGCAGAATCCAGATTGCCCTCAGAATCAACAGAACCCTAATTGCCCTCAGAATCAACAGAACCCTAATTGCCCTCAGAACCAACAGAACCCTAATTGCCCTCCGGATCAACTGAACCCTCTTGTCCCACAATTCCAATACGACCCTAACAATCAACAAAATCCCAGCTTCCCTCAAAACCAGCAGAATCCTAATTTCCCTCAGAATCAACAGAACCCTAATTGCCCTCAGAACCAGCAGAACCCTAATTGCCCTCCGAACCAACAGAACCCCAATTGCCCTCCAGACGAACAGAACCCTATTGTCCCACAGTTCCAATACGACCCTAACAATCAACAAAATCCCAGCTTCCCTCAAAACCAACAGAACCCTAATTGCCCTCAGAATCAACAGAACCCTAATTGCCCTCAGAACCAGCAGAACCCTAATTGCCCTCCGAACCAACAGAACCCCAATTGCCCTCCAGACCAACAGAACCCTATTGTCCCACAGTTCCAATACGACCCTAACAATCAACAAAATCCCAGCTTCCCTCCAAACCAGCAGAATCCTAATTGCCCTCAGAATCAACAGAACCCTAATTGCCCTCAGAACCAACAGACCCCTAATTGCCCTCAGAACCAACAGAACCCCAATTGCCCTCCAGACCAACAGAACCCTATTGTCCCACAGTTCCAATACGACCCTAACAATCAACAAAATCCCAGCTTCCCTCAAAACCAGCAGAATCCTAATTGCCCTCAGAATCAACAGAACCCTAATTGCCTTCAGAACCAGCAGAACCCTAATTGCCCTCAGAACCAACAGAACCCCAATTGCCCTCCAGACCAACAGAACCCTATTGTCCCACAATTCCAATACGACCCTAACAATCAACAAAATCCCAGCTTCCCTCAAAACCAGCAGAACCCTAATTGCCCTCAGAATCAACAGAACCCTAATTGCCCTCAGAACCAGCAGAACCCTAATTGCCCTCCGAACCAACAGAACCCCAATTGCCCTCCAGACCAACAGAACCCTACTGTCCCACAGTTCCAATACGACCCTAATAATCAGCAAAATCCCAACTTCCCTCAAAACCAGCAGAACCCTAATTGCCCTCAGAATCAACAGAACCCTAATTGCCCTCAGCAACCCCAGTTGGTAAATGCTCTAGGCGAACCAATCCAGCAACAGAATTCCGCCTCCCAGTACGCTGCTCCCCCTCTGCCCTCGCAGCAAACCCAAGGCTGTCAGACCTTCCCAATCCCCGTTTCCCTCCCTCAAGTACAAGGAATGTGTCCCAATTCCCAACAACCACAAATCATAGAAGTAATTGAAGTAATTGAACAATTACCTTGTGGCCCCAATGGCCAACCCATTCTAGTTGGCATGTGTCCTCCCAATTTACAAGGAAACTTTCCAATCCAGCAAAACCCTAATCAGATGTCAAACCAGCAATGCCCCCAGTAATTGATCGGTAATTAGCTTGGTAACACTTTTATGTCACATTATTTTTATCATTCAGCGTCACCTTTGTTTTCTATATCTGATATTCGAAAACAGTCTAGTGTTGTATTCGCATCTTTTCTATCGCGTGTAAATAAACAAATTCAATAACTCGGTGACCTTTATATACACTTTATTTCACATAAAATCACAAAAATCTATTAATGGTGTATTTACCGTAAAACTCGATTAATGTGGTTAATTCTTATTTAAAGGAGTCCGTCACATGAAAAGCGATCACTTTTGTTGACTTTGTTCCATAAGCTGATTGAAACACTCATTAACCAGTGCAAGGAACTCTCGGCAGATCTTCAACATGTCAGCTGAGCAAGCACACGAATATTTCCACTTTCGATCCATTAAAAGTTTGTTCTTGCGCACATAATGCGAATGAAAACCGAGCGGAATTCGATCCTGTGGGATGGTGTACCTACAAGGAAACACAATGTTTTTTTATACTCAGAAAATTTCGCATTCAGGTATAACTGGAAGAATTTTACTATCTTAGATGAGGTAACAGAACATATAGAGAAGCGAGCTACAGAAAAGCGTATGAGTGGCACCTTTAAAAAAATATATTTTTAATAGTAGTATCCAACCTGCATATCTCTTTCATAGTCACAGCATCCAAAACAAGAACAAATGGAGTGTCTTTTTTGTTGATTGTAATCACAGGTATCAGAAGAACGCCTGAAAGACATGGAAAGGAATGTGAAGTTGAAAAACAGGTCAACTCAAAACATATGCATGTTAAAGCGAAATGCCACCATCCTCTTTGGAAAATTTGCATATGATAAGCAAATCCGATGTATCCTATGCTAATTTTGTACGATTGCCGTGGACGATCGTACAAAATTAGCATAGTAGATCACCGAGATTGCCAGCAAGTTTGCAAGCCGGGATGGAAGCTGCTCGCGTTTAGGTTTTTTATTACAAACGGGTAACATGGTATTTTCGTGTCAAGCCGCAACAGTGTCCATTGGTCATTGTTGATATCTTTCATGTTTTCTTACGGAAAAAGAGCCAAAGCTACCTACAATATCATTTCTGTAAGCATCTACAGAAGTGTCTAATTGATGAAATAACTAGTAGGTGTAGGATCATTTCCTACCATCGTCTTCAGTTTTGGCAGTGGGTGAAGGGACAAATATTGGCTCTGCACAGTGCTGCTCCCCTTTATCTTTATCCTTCCTCCATGTTTGACTCTCACCAGTTGTTGTGTCCACTTTGACCACCTATCATTTGATTACTGTACTTTTAACTAGATTTTTTGTTTTCGATGAAAAGTCGCATTATTATTTCACAATTTACTGGACAACTTATACAACGTAAAAAACAGTGATAGAGGACTTCTGTGTTTGTGTTTGTGTTTCACGTTTTCACGTTTCACGACAGATGTGTTTCACGTTTTTCAGACGAAGTAGGAAACCCCTCCAAAATACAAAAAAGTTTTTAAGATACCCCAACATCGCGAAACTCTTTTTCGACTTGAAAGATGATTGTGGTTCCATAAACGTATTTCGATTCCTTTGCGTGGTAATTCGTGTCGTTATAAGTGGGAAATTCCATGGCTGAAACTTTTGTATCATAGAGCCACTTCAAAAAGGCGGGAGTTTGAAATCCCCCACTGGACTACTTTCAAGAAGCAATGCTATAATCTATAATTCGAACAGTCCCATTTGCATTTTTCACAAAAATACCGAGAAAAAAAAATCATTTTGTACAGTTTTTTTAGAACCTTAGTCTTTAGCTCGACTATACACTTCTCTTTGGTGTTTTTGGCGAAAAAGTAGAGTACCACAACAATAAGCTTTGATGTAAAACATAATTGAATGAAAGTAAAACATTATTTAAATTTCTTACAAATTTTGCAAAGTTGAACGTGTTCACAGTGCACTTCGTTATCTTTTCGCAAAATTGCGCGTGCACCTCGGGATAGGGAGCACTTCTAAATAAAGGAGCTAATTGAACTAAAAACTATAACTAAAAGAATATATAACCGGTGAACATCCAATAATATTAGATAAACAAAATAATAACATTAATAATATTATAAATAATGTAACCTCTGCCAAATCCGTCTCAACAGCAGTGTTGGGCGGGATGGAGATTGGGAGGACCATTCGATGCAGAAACGGTTTGAACTTTTTGTTCTGAAACAATTTACCGGGGGTCAATTCATCTTCCTTTTAGTTCTTATGAAATGGACAAAATAGAATAATCAGTGTTAGTACATAATTTTTTCCGAATCTTGAATTTTCCTCAATAAAATATAAACAGAGATGCCTTCTCTCAGCTACTCTAATAGAAAAAAACTTGTTAAAGGTAGCATTGAACAAATCACATACACATCTTTTTTGCTTAGGCTTAGGCGGTAGAAGTGTAGAACACTACCCCATTTTGCAAATATACTACCCCAAAATAAAATATACTACCACATGGGAAAATACTACCCCTGCAATATGCTACCCCGGAAAATATACTACCCCATTGTAGAATACTACCCCCAACTTATTTTACATGACTACCCCCGAACTTATTTTACATGACTACCCCAAACTTATTTTACATGACTACCCCACTTATTTAACATGACTACCCCACTTATTTAACATGACTACCCCACCTTATTTTACATGACTACCCCACCTAGTTTACATGACTACCCCACCTAGTTTACATGACTACCCCACTTATTTAACATGACTACCCCACTTATTTAACATGACTACCCCACTTATTTAACATGACTACCCCACTTATTTAACATGACTACCCCACCTAGTTTACATGACTACCCCACCTAGTTTACATGACTACCCCACTTATTTTACATGGCTACCCCACTTATTTTACATGGCTACCCCACCTATTTTACATGACTACCCCATCTGCTGTGTTACTTTATGTTGGGGTAGTATTTTGCAAAAATTTTCCGGGGGTAGTGTTCTACCGAAATAGGGGTAGTATTTTTCCAAGTGGTGGTAGTATTTTTCGAAAATGGGGTAGTGTTGTAAATGTTTACCTGAGCGGACTACTTGGCTACCCCATTTTACATGACTACCCCATTTTAGGGAATATGCTACCCCATAACCTGGGGTAGTTTTCGTAACTAGGGGTAGTATTTTTACATTTTGGGGTAGTATTTGTGCAGAATATTTTTTCGAAAAAATACTACCCCTTTGTTGTGGGGTAGTATATTCCCGATTTGGGCAGTATACTACACTGGGGTAGTATTCTACATTTTTACCGGCTTAGGCTTAGGGACTCAGCTCCCAAGTATTTTTTGAAGCAAACACCCGCCTTGGTACGAAAATCTCCGGTCTTCATGTGTTGAAGTTCAAGGTCTTCCAGCGTTCCCGGGTTTTCAATGTAGACAAAATCAACAATAATGAAACCGTCTTTCTCGAACGTATTCACGTGATGGAATGTGAAGAATGGTGATGAAGTGTACTAAATGGAATAATCAGTGTTAGCTATCAAAGGTCCCAATAGCAGGCAGGCAGGAGGTCCCAATACCAGGGTGAGGTCTCGGTGTGTATATTTCAAAATTATGCCCAACAAGTTGTTCCCAATTATGCATAACAAGTTGTTCACTAGGAAGCATATAACCACAGAAGAACGCTGAAAGGCCAAAGCACATTGTGTTGATCGGAATTTCCGAATAAAAGGTCTAACAAACCTTTATGTTGTGTTTCTGCTTTGTTTTCTGATCAAAAACGAGCACATTCACATTAGTGTTCTCTTTCCAGACAAAACACGATTGGAAGGTCCATCCGTAGAGCGGGCTGCAAAGAGAAATCCATTCAGAATAACAAACAAAAGGCATTTTGTTGAAGCTCTTTTAGAGTTCACTGAGCCACTGTGGCTTAATTCCTAGTTATAACCTTAGTCTTCAACCTAATACTTACGCTGCGCCGAGGCTTCCCATATCAATCCTGAGTGGACATTCAAAAAGAACAAAGTAATTTTGGCTCATTCCAAAAGAGTGGAAATAGGCCGGTTCCAGAAAATGGGTTTGCGGAATGGTTCCTATTAATTCAGTAGAACTTTCCGCTCCTTTTCCTGGAATTAGCTCAATAGCTCACTAGTCCAATGTCACTTTTCGGCACGCGGACAACGGCCATATCGTCAAATGGCAAACAATAATTAGCATATATAATTATAATTTTAACATAATATAAGTAGCTGATCCTTACCTTCTCCTTTAGACATTCTAATGCTCGACTCTTCGCCGGGCTTGTTGACAATAAATGCGTAGCATCCTTGTTGGCCGTAACTAAATTAGTAAATAGAAAATAAGAAAATAGAAAATTAGACAGTTTTTGAGACACTACACTGCACACTACAATGTGTGTATTGTACACTATTAGTAATACAACTAGAAACCAGAACAGAGTAGCGGGTCGAGTTACTTTTCTGTTCTTTTCTTTTCTGTTCTCTTTTCTGTTAGTCAACATTCGATAACTGTGACTATACTGACATAAAGAACTACCTGCTTCCCACATTGTACGCGTTACCCTCATTGTCGGACTGTGTGTGAGCAGTGCATGCGCTAAGAATGTCAACTGAATCAGCCACGTCGACCTAAATATAAATCGCACTTGATGAAAGGCTGTTATTATGGTTTGATTGATTGTTTGTATTATGTACGTTACGCTCCAGAAATCAGGATTGTTTCAGAACTTCGGGTTCCTGTGAATTCAGCCTTCCGATGGGTGAAAGGGGAGCATATAAACGCCCGATTGGTGCCTTATAATAATAAGAATTATCTGTTGTGGTGTATAGTAGATTACTGTAGCACCGGATTCAAAGAAAAACTTGTGCATTTACCGTTCTTATAGTCTCCAAAGTATCTGGATGAATTTGGACCATTTTTGTGACTTCAGTGACAGCGTATATCTGGAAGAAACATACGCGAAGATAATTGAGGGATGTGGTTTATTTTAGTCTTCTACATTTATCAGCAATAATAAAAGGTGATTATTCTCTCACTTTGTCTCCTTGTTGTGCAAACGAAACATCACAATTGTCCATGCCCCCGCTGCGTTCGAAGTGAGAATTAATTCTAAAATCATAATTAAGATAAACAACAAATACATGGCTTACTCGTAATTCACTTGTCGTTACAGTTAAACTGTTCATATAATTGGCACCAACAAAGAATGTTAACAAAAAAACTAGGCACCTTGCAAAGATACTTTGGCATGGATCTGGATACTTAAACGTTCCGAACGACGTTACAGCGATGCGATTTTTTTCTTTCACACTTTTGTAGTACTCTGATTGGAGATAGCGCGCCGAGTAAATCAGCTGAAATGAGAGGGTAGAGGGTTGCCCAATTGCAATTGTATTTCATATATACGTATTCATCATTACATACATATACAGACTGGAGCTGTTCATTCTGGATATATGGACTGATTGTAAGAATTCTCGGTCCTTGCAATGCGCATAACCACATTAATAGGAACTTGTGATGGAATCATAATTCTGTGAGCGGTTTGTGCGCGTAGCGGTCTGCGACGCAAGCTTTTCCAGGTTACCTAGATGCTGATTTATAATTATCATATGTAACAACTTCATACATTTCCGTCTTCAAAGTGATATCTCTGCAGAAAGGCCAATCCGTCGAACCAGTGCTTCATCTCCGTGTCACCTGAAAACGAATGTTTCAGAAAAGATGGTAGGAAATGAACGAACCCTCTACATTGTGGTGCGCAACGGTACCAACTACTGCAACGTCACTAATCTTGGATAAAATAGCCAAAAAAATGTTAGTACGCAATTTTCTTCACCTGCTTTGAACATTCCCGGACCGTTTCGCAGCATTGTGCCCTTGAGCCATTTTGGTGGTGGCCCTCCTGAAATTCAATTTTTAAATTTTTATCAAGCTATATATGAATATATGTAAAATTTGCACTTCCTTACAGTTCTTGACCAACTGCCTCGCGGCCATACCAAGCTGTGCCCAAACAATGTTCTCATTTCTTTACGGATACAATAATTACTCACCAATGCGTTCACATACTGTTGGTTCTTCGTGTTCTTTAAAGTTTTCAAATAATCGTTCCATTACTAATTCAAAGCATAGAGAGGACTGCAATTTTTATCGTTCACCTAGCTTTTGTACCGATTTTTATGGTATTCACGACATTTTGCATAAAATAATTAATTGTAAACAATTGAAATAACGTATTGCAGACAGGTTACGCTTTACAGGTACGTGTTCATGCCGCATCAGGTCCAGCGTTTATTATTAAAACCAACTTGAAAATTTTGCTCGCTAAAAACAAAGTCAAATTAATCTAAAAAAATGCGACTGCTAGAAATTACAGTAGGATGACTTGATTCAAATGAACAGTTTCATTTGTCATGATCACTTATGCACATCATATGTAATGGATGCCTCTTTTGGCATCCTAACATTAATCTTTGCACATAACAATTAATAAAATAAAATTTCACTGTGGAAGTATTTCAATTCACATCCAACTTGTCGCGCTGATCTTTTGGAAATTAATTATTGTGAAGAAAAAGTTGTTCAAAAGTTGCCATTTTATCTATAAAAGTCGTCAAAGTGAAATAACTCATATAACACAAACAGTAACATGTGATTTTTTTTCCTGATACCATGCCACTTTAATTAATGACCGCATGACAATTTACAAAAGTTTCGCAGCTCATCTTTCAAATTCGATGAAATTATTTGTTTGTAATAAATGATTTTGATCCCTTGATGTTGTTTGATGTTTGAGAAGAAACTCTGGAGTTTGTGAGCAATTAAAGGGACAGGCCATAAAATTAAACCTATATTTACGATTTCGTCTTAATTTTTATTAAAAGTGTTTAATACAATATATGCAAACCAAATTTTATCGACATTCACCCCGGGGAACTTTTTCCGACGAGAGCATCCACAAAAGTATACCGTTGCCTGGGCCTTCCTCTTGTTGTCTATCCGCTCTGGTTGACTGCTCTCTCGGTTTTTTTCTCTGGCACCTCTTTATTGAGCATAATCTCTCATGCGTAATTTTGTCACTGTGTTATAACATACGAGAAGTAAAAGAATTATTAGGACTAAATGGATGCAAATACGGTACCCTTATGAGTTGGGCTCGGCGTAAAAAAGTTCCGTGTGTTCCAAAAGGGTGAATGTGGATAAAAATTGGTGTGTATATATTGTAATAAACGCTGCTAATAAAAAATAACATGAAATCGTAGTATATGTTTATTTTGATGGGCCTGTCCCTTTAACAATTTTTATAAATTTTCTAGCAAATAAAGTTCCTGAAAATATTAAATTACCAGCCGTTCGAAGAGCCCTACGGGCTCTTCTCCGACTGGAGGAATCGGCCTTCGGCCGATTGTTACCCTATTTAAAAAAAAGGAATTTCTTCAAACGTAAAAAAGATGTTCATTTACGTTTATGTGGGAACGTATAATATGGTTCTGGTCTTCATGCAAATTTGCAAATTTGCTATTGCAATTGCTCTTCTATCTCCTATAAGATCCTCCTCCCATAAGCTAGCATAGCTCAACAGGTAGAGCGTTGTACTGTGAATCGAGAGATTGTGGGCTGCTGTGGGTTCAAATCCCGCCAGCGGCAATGATTTTGTATGCTCTTTCGATCGAAGAATTTTCTTTATGAAGGGATTTCGTTGTGCACATAAAAACAAACCCGTGACAAACTCTTCTCCTTTATATAATAAGATAATCTTGCAGGATCAGATGAAGTGTTATGATAATTTATTATGACAAAGAAGATGCGCCCAAAGAGCTAAACATAAGCGTTACGCTAATGCTCCAAAAATAGTAGATGAAACGAACGCAAGATTCGGCCGGTAGGCTTATTTACTACAGGATGAGCAAATTTTGCGTGAAAATACTGTTGTATCTTGCTTGATGATGACCATATTATGAACAATTGCATATGTGGCACCCTAAGCCCAATTTGTAAATAAGTATAATAAGAATTTTTCATAACACGTTAGCGATCTTCACCTGTTTTTATTCACTTTTTGAAATCGTCCATTTTCCTCTACATGCGCTTATTATAATGTGAGCAATTTTATACAGTTAGGTCTTTGGACCAATGCGCATTGAATACGTTTATTCATAACAATATTGAAATTCATAGTTGGTGTTTATTATTGCTCGTGTCTCATGCCATTCTATGATTATTCGTTGTCGTTTGCAGAATCCGACACAGTAGCCATTGATCTAAATAATACAAAGAAGTTATTCTCAACAACACAATGTGAAAGTTTGCCGCTATTATCAAATTTGGATCGTATTGTACGTACATACTAACATACAAACACACATGTTTTTTTCTTACCACAGAACCCAGTGATAAGTTTTTCTTTCTTCCGTCAAACATTGTGGAGCCATGACTATCTGCTCCATTATGGATATTATAACATCCTCGATATACAGTGGACGGTCCAGAATTCGTGTTACTCACCTGTCCTGTGCTCTCTGCTTCGTTTTACCCTCGAAGAGCTCCCTCGCGCGCTTTTTCTTTTTCTCAAGTAGTACCTCTTTCTCCTTTGCGCTTCTAAAAGCACACATTCTAATTGAGATAGTAACACGCCTGCACCCCAACACCGTGCTTAACTAATGACCAATATAGTACAGTATCACATGCTCCACACAACACTAAAAGTACGATAGAACGAAGTACATAGTGTACAAGATGACGATATCAAAATAATTTTGATCAATAATAATCGCTGACGTTTACGGTAAATGCTAGTTCGATAAACAATGTTGCGCTCAATTCAATTCGTGTATTCAAGTACTGTTTGTAGTTTGTAACACGAATATCGGAAAGTTTTTTCATGTTTTTACGCCCCTTTTTGTGATCGTCGAAAATTGAAAATGATGCAATTTTCTATGTCCAACTCACTTCAACTTCCGCTCTTCCAAAAGTTGCTTCGCTCGAATTTTTGCACGTTCTCGGAAGACTTTTTTCTTTTCTTCACTCAGGTTCTTCCATCTAAATATTTATGGTTGTATTTATTGATTTATTGATTTGGGAAAAAGGGCAAAACGTGTGAATCAAATGATATGATGAAAATCAGTGGAAAGCGCATGATCTTTTTCTTTGTTAACTCTTGTGGAATTACAATATATATACTGTTGGTGGAAATTATATCCAAGTATCTATACTATTATCTACTTTGATTTTTCTTTTTCATCGTCTCTCACGGCGTTGCGCTCTTTTTAATGAGTATAATAAATATTCAAATATTCAATGATATCTATAGTAAAAAGGTAACGAATTGGCGTGAAGTTCTGAATTTTTCTAACAGCGTGCATCTCTTTAAATTACCTTTCTCTGGTTGCGGCTGCCCTTTTAAGCCTTTGCTCCTCCGACATTTTGTATCTTTTCCTGTATTCTTTTTGGTATTCACGTTTGCGTTCCATCAGAGCCCTTATTTCTTCATTGTGCTCCATTCTGGAAAAATAATGTGATCAATCGTATTTGAGAAGAAAAATAATCTATTAGGAGCACGTATCGAAAAAAAGTAGATTATTTTCTTGTCAACTAATGGTAAGCAACTGGTTCTCAAATGACTGGCAAACCGCAAATGGTCGATGACCGGTCGTCCAATGGATTTTTCCAGACGGAAACTATTTGGTGGCAGACAACCAGACTCACTCTCGTTTTTTTCTTGCTAGACTTTCCCTCTGCCTTGCTCTCCTTCTTTCCCTCCTTGCTTTTTGATCCTCTTCACTCAACATATTAAACCTGAAAATGGGTCAGAATAAACATTTTAATAGATAAATAGTAAGAAGCGGAAGATGTTTCCAGGGAAAATTCACACTTTCTTGTGTTCCTATTGCTACGTTCGCAATCACCACTACCTCATCAAAATGCATTGTATATCATTTTAAGTTTCAACTTGCCTTTCTTTCCTTCTGATTTCCAATTGGCGCCTTTTCTCTTTACTGATATTGTCCCAATATTTCTTCCGATAGATTCTCTGCCGCTCCAAAATGGCGTTTTTCTTTTCTTCCGGAAGGTTTTCAAATCTGGAAATAAGCTTCATACTTATGTCATTATCATTTAAAGATGTTTCTTACATCTGTTTCTTACACCATGAAACTTCGTAACATGTCATTTATGTAGAAAGCTCTTTTGTCTTTCGACCTACCTGCGTTTCGCCGCTAGTCTCCATCGTTTGAAGACCTCAGCGGGGTACTTCTTATTGATTTGCTTGAATCCTTGGTTTACGAGGTTACGGTATCTGTAAGAAAACACTACTTGGATACGATCCCTACATATTACTAAAAGACCATGCAAAGATGTGCTTTTTCTGAGAAATGTGTACGAAAATCGAGGGAGTGTTTTGGTCAAATGCCATGAAGAAAATATGTACGTAGCTACAATATGATAGCAATTAATACGAAAGGAAAGTCTTTATACATGCATACTAACGATTAACGACCCACCTATTTCGGTTGTATTCATTCCGCCGTTCTTTTACTGCGTCCCTAAATTGGCAGTAATAACCCCAGCGCAAATAAGAAAAGGTAACATTCCCCTAAATAAAAATGAAAAAAAGAAAATGCAACATTCCCCTAAATAAAAATGAAAATCTTTTCAGATGACGGGTTCTTAGAAATGTTGACAAATCGTTTATAACTAACGATAAGTTACTCCTGTGAGCCTTTCTCTTCTCAAACCGTCTCTTCTTTTCCTCTTCACTCAAATTTGCATAGTATCTTTTGTGCATTTCGGCCACATTTTCTTGGTCCTCCATACTCAACTTTGCGTTGTATCGCTTACGGAGCTCGTTCTGGCGTTTCTGTAATAAAAATAAATAAATAAAAATAAATAGTTTGAATATTGCGCAGCTTGTCACAGTGTATTACAAAAGTTAATGTCCTCACTCGTCCATCCTTTTCTTGTTCTTTCAATTTTTCTGCGTTAGATTGCCGGGCCGCCATAATTGTTTTTCTTTCTTCTGGACGAATCGTCAGCTGTCTCTGCTAAAAAAAATTGTTTTACTTAACTTATCGGTGTTCAGTTCATCTGTTGATTGAAAACATTCGGAAGAAATAAACCGCGACTTTACGCACGTTACAGTAATACTCAACTGACCCTATTAGCGCTCCCCGGAGCCCTTTCTTCTGGTTCTGGCTCATATTCATCAGAAGAAGAATCACACGAAGAAGAACTTTCAGATTCTTCACAGGAAACGGAGAGAGGCGAAGGATTCGAAGATACATTCGAGGTTTGTTGTGGCCGCTCGATTGTTGCTTTTCTCATTCTGCAAAGATGGTGAGCGTAAATACTGAGGCAACATGTGTGTGACCTACGTGATGCTTCCACGTCAACTTTGAAGAAAACCAAAATTATCTAATTATTAACTATTTAAATAAATAAATAAAATAGAAAGCAAGTACTCACAAGGTCTCTTTTCTTCTTGGGGGTTTTGCTACGTTTTTCTTTGCTCCTTTATCCCCTTTTGCGGCTACAGGTTGCTTCAAAATTGAGCGGAGTTTCGGCTTGCGTACATCAACATCGTTTCCTTGCTTCTTTGCTTGAATTGGGCTCTCGCCTTGTAATTCAGCAGTGCTTTTCTGGTTCTTTTCATTATGCTTTTCTGGCAATGATCGTTTCGAAGTTGCACGTCGGAAAATAGGGAACAATGCTCCTGCTCCTGCGTCAGTAGTACTTTTCGTCTTCTTTTGTGTTAGAGACTCTTTAGTTTTGGGGTTTTCTTTGGGATCGGGTGCACTGTTTTCTTTATCGCCATTTGTCACTTTATCAGTAGTTGATATTTGTCGCTTCAAAGTCCTACATCTGTTGGACTTAGGCTTACAATTGGGTGTAGCAACATCTTGGTCTGGGAAAGGGTCCCTTGATAAACACGGTTTGGACAGATTGGCAACTATTTTTGTAATAGTTTCGTCCGCGATTTTCACAATTAGTGGAGTTTCTTCTAGGAGATCCGAAATAACTGGCTTTTCCTCAACTATTAATAGTTTCACGGGAGCAGAAGCCACATTAATGTCAGTTGTGTACATAGGACATGAGAAGGTTGATGTAGTTGATGCCCAAAGAGAGTCCGATACTTCCTCTCTCCGGAGGGCAGAGGAAATAATCAGTTCTTCTTCATCAAAGTCACTTTCTTGCTTTATTGGCAGCAGCTTTGGAGACATGGATCTCGAAGTTACGACGTCGTCCGAAGTTAAGGTTGCAGATAAAACACCTCTAGACGTCCAACGCATTCGAGTTGCAATTTCCTCACGCAAAAGGGCATTTCTCCGGCGCATGGCCTCAAGTTTCTCCTGCAAATGTGGATTTTCTTAAGTTTCTACCATAGTTAAATGCGGTTTTCACGATAACTTTTCTAAATCAGGAGACATTCGCAACCGTCAATATCTTGATATCCTAATAAGGTAAATAAAGATATGATACTTTTTGCTTTCTGAGCACCGGTATTCCACAGTATGAAAAAAAAATACTATAAAAATCGCAAATGAAACTAACTATTGCCCACCCTGGATTTTGCATGCCCCTCCCATTCCACTTTTAATTTCTTCTGTAATTGCGTAAATCGGAATTGCATTTGAGAATATTGATCAAGTGGGTGCTTAAATTTACAGATAGATTATTTGTAAGCTTGAAGCTTGAAGACATTCAGTAATTTGTCATATGGAACTCGGCAGTCGGTTGCACTGCTCAAGACTATCTTTTGCATTGAGCACTCTTACTGAATCGGTATTGAAAATATGGACTTCAGCATTGTAGATTTTTTATTTTTTATTCTTAGTAGTTCATTTTGTGTAACTATTCTAATTTGTTTCTTGACACACTCAATAAATTAACACAGCAAATATATTACCCAACTACTTACAAAATGGTTAGAAGTGTGCTGTGTATCCAGCGTGATCTCCATTTTTGCTTGCTTATTATATCTGCAAACTATCTCTTGCTGTTTCAGAGAAAATAAGAATAAGGTATCTATATCGCCAGGCGCATTCATCTGAAATCATTGTAGATAAACATTTGTTTTGGTAACAATCCTAACTCTACGACTCGGATATATACGTTACGAATTTTCTTCGAAGTGCAGGCGAGTTGCTGTATTACACAACTTTGCTATTGGGTAAATGAAGTTATTGAAACATGAGTAAAGGAATAAATGAGTTATCTGCGCGATGAAACACGAAAAAAAAATCACTCTTGAGCATGCCCTTATTTTTGTTAGTTTACAATTCTTCTTGAAAATAGTACAGATCTTATTATCTTATTATATAAAGGAGAAAAGTTTACTTGGTCTTTTGTTTGTGTGAACGAAACGAAAATTAGGCTATAAAAGGAGAATCGGAGCCCAGTGTTGAGCAAGCGAAATCGAACCTTATTTCATGATTTTTCAAGATGCGTTGCAAACTTTTCATACAAGTGTGCTCACTGTTCCTGCATCTTTAAAATTTGAAAGTCGCCTCAGGCGGCGATAGCCGTCTGGTATAATATGTATAAACAACTCCAGTAGGCTACCGTATAAGTAGCCGGTGCTATTTCACTTTATGAAACGGCAGTACATGCGGACTGCGGATGCGAGGACATGATTAAAAAAAGTGTGAAATACATTTGCAAATTTGTAGCTTAAAGCGAAATGATTAAATGAAGGCAAGACCTCTCAAGGCTGGTCAGGCCAAAGTTTAGTTTGATTGCATGAACGAAAAATTGGGGTATTGGACGAGTGGGGGTCGAACCCACGACCTCTGGATTACCGGTCCAGTATGCTAACCACTACACTACCGCCACCCACACCCAAATTTCGTTCTTGCTAGCGACTTATACGGCTCGCCTGCAACACACAGTGGGCGCATAGCACCACAACTGCCTGGGGGGTTATAAACCACAATACCAGCTAGGTGTGCATAACCGGAAAGAATTGATTAAATGAAGGCAAGACCTCTCAAGGCTGGTCAGGCCAAAGTTTAGTTTGATTGCATGAACGGTGCTATGCGCCCACTGTGTGTTGCAGGCGAGCCGTATAAGTCGCTAGCAAGAACGAAATTTGGGTGTGGGTGGCGGTAGTGTAGTGGTTAGCATACTGGACCGGTAATCCAGAGGTCGTGGGTTCGACCCCCACTCGTCCAATACCCCAATTTTTTAAAGCGAAATGCTAGCCCCTTTGGAAAATTTGCATATGATAAGCAAATCCTGTGTATCCTATGCTAATTTTGTACGATCGTCCACGGCAATCGTACAAAATTAGCATAGGATACATAGGATTTGCTTATTATATGCAAATTTTCCAAAGAGGCTAGCATTTCGCTTTAAATACACTCATTGTAATAAAGGAATACATTGTAGAAAGAGAAGAGGAAGGATAAACCCGTTCTCACTGAACTGAATGAGTAGAAAACAGATGTTCACTAGTACTAAGCAGGTCATCAACTTGGACACAATTTAGCCAGGAGCAAGATCTCATTCATAATGACCCTCTTACACAGATAGAACTAATTGTCGAAACCACAGAAAACTGTTGGCCTATCGCCAAACGTTTTTTTTTACCAAAAAAACCATCTGGCGGCCGGTTCGTGTCCATTTGGTGATCACCTGATGTCGGTTTTCCATGAAGCTTGGCCGCGAATTGGTCACCAAATGGGCAGGCCCACGAAAAAAACCCGTGGGTACATCATTTCCTATGTATGCCAGCAAAATCCTCAACTCCTGTATCATAAAGGGCACAATTCTTTTCAAAAAACATGTAAATAAAGAAATAAACTAAAGAAATTATGATATAAAGATTTGAACAAGGCAAGTGGTGCAGAAAAGAACGTCTCTCAACTATTGTACAACAGAACTGAGCACTTTTTTCAAAGAATGTGTATTTTTCAAATAGGTTTATTCATAACAATATTGAAATACAATTTAGCTCTTATTCTTATTGTCGTTTATTCTTTTCTTGTCCAATATATTGATTATTCTCATTACTTCATCCTATTGTTTTAGATATATCTTTCGCAAGCTATTGCCAACTGTTTTCTCGAATTTGCGCCCTCTTTTCTGCGTGTCTGAAACTAAAAGTGAAGGTTTTTTTCATATTCATATTGATTGTCAGTGACACTTAAAAATCGAAATTTACTTTTTGTTTCCTCATTACGAAGAAATTCCCCGGTTTGTGGGTCATTAGCCCGTATTCTCGGGTCGACGGGAATGTTCCGTTTGGGAGCTCATTCGTATGCAAATTTTTCCTCCAGCTAGTCTAGATAGTCGAGAAATTTGCATACAAAGGATTTCCCAAACGGAACGTTTCCGTCGACCCGAGAAAACGGGCTATTAAATTAAATATAATTACTGTAAGGCGAGAGGCTATCGCCAGTGCATTACTACATTCCATAGAGATTTAAAAAAACATATAGAAATTTGGGGTAGCAAGTTGCAAAAAAACACAAGAGTTGATTTCTTAATCAATCTGAAGTTGGTACAGAAGAACAAAACAAAGGAAACAAATTTATTGTGCAGAAAATTACAAAAAATAATAATTAATAAATAATAACGTATTGTTTCTTTTCCACTTTTATTCCCGGGAGACATAGTGGGCATGGAAGCCTGGCGGGATTCGGTCTGCAGGGATTTCATACCTGTAGAAGATTCTTTATAGATATCTTTCAAATATTTTCTCCCCCTTTTTATCAGTCATACTTTGAAGATCATGAAACTTTATCAAAGAAGCAAGGTAGTTTTGGCTTACTGCTGCCAAACAGGATTTTTTTATGATAACACTGAAAAGCCGTAAATTTACTGTGAAAAGGCATCCCACCTGCAGATTTCTGACAAATCCTCCGCTGAAAGAACGACAACAAACGGATGTTCATTTTCCTTGACGGTCATAACGGGAACAATTAAAACACCTGAACTGTTCAAATATGTCGTCATTTGTTAGGTAGCAAGGTAGTTGTGGCTATATCGAGAAGTGCCCACTGTGCACGCTAATACTACGGTATTTCAAAAATAACATGACTATTGAAGGAGTAGGCATGAACTGTTCACATTCATTATTTATGTTCCATGTATCTCATGGGACAGCGAAAAGCTACAATACAAACCATCGTCTTCTTTTTGAGCGTCTGGTTTTGACACGAATATTGGTTCGGCACATAATTGTCCTTCGTGTCCCCGATACCAGATAAGAGTTTGTCCAGTGGATGTATCCACCTTTACTACCTAAAACAGGTTTTGTTATTCGGTAGGACGTGGAAAATCGTGACTTAGCTATGGTCGGCCACTCGAAGTCTTTTAATACTAAAGCTGTATCTACATAGTGTTTATTGTTACGGCTACTTTTAATTCTAGCGTATTATTAGATTCAACCGCCAATAAGAGTGATTCAAGTAATTTTTCTGCCAAATATTACCCCTGCGAGTTTGGTCTCATCATGTTCTTCGAATAAGAGTGTGGATCCATAGACGAACTTGTACGGCTTCAGGTTGTATCCCTCCCAGTTGTAACGCGGGAATTCAAATGCTGAAATTCCGATTGTACCGTAGTTGCGTAGTCGTAGGGTAGGTGTCTTTTTCACTTCTCTTCTATATGTGTAAAGAAAAAAGAAAAAGGTTCAATACGGCCCGCGCACCTGAGCTAGAGCGAGGCGCGCGGAGCTCGCCGAGCTCTAGTAAAAGATAAAGAAAATCTTGAGTACTCACAAACATCGGACAATCTGACGTCCTCGCAGCGAATGCTTCCATCTTCTTGAAGAATCGCCTTTGCACCTCTCGCGAGCTCACACTTCTAAAGAAACAAATTTTATTCACATTTTATTAGAGTGAAATGGTTAACTAAATTTAAATCTCATAAAATGAAGTATAAAAAAATGTTTTTTTCTAACCTCGGCCAAATTGTCTCCTGGTTTGGCTCCCTCTGGGATTACTGTTGGAATAACCATTCGGTGTAAGTATGGTTTGAAATCAGGGTTCTAAAATTACATTAACTTAAAGCGAAATACCGGCCGGTTTTTTAAAACGCATCGAGTACCCCTGCTATCTTATGCTTCATAGGTAAATATGCATAAATTAGAATTAAAAATAGACCTCAATTAGACCCCACTTAGCATAACCGCATAAGAATGCAGATATTTGAGACGCGTTTCAAAAACCGGCTGGTATTTCGCTTTAAATAAATCCGTACACACCATAATACTTTCTATCATGTTTAGCATGTCCGTACTTCTCCCTATGCATACACTTTTTAATATAACTAAAAAAAATACAACGGCAATACTAAAATAAGTTCTTACTCTGGAATTGAATGTTCCACTTCTCATGTGTTCCATGAGGAGGTCGTCAAACTTGCCGGGGTTCTTGATGTGACAGTAATCAGTGATCAGGAAGCCATCTGATTCGAAGGTATTCGCGTGGTGGAATGTGAAGAATGAAGGGGAAGTGTACTGTAATAACAGATTGTTCATAAGGAAATATTCTAAATGTAACTTCAAGTATGACATACTTCAGTATGAACCGGACAGCCAGCGTACCTTCGCTCGCACTCGGCGTAGTCGCAGCGGAAAATGGAACCGCCAATCTGGCACAAACGACGCGTCAGCGCTGCGCGAAAGATGAACAATGCCGGTTGACGCACGTGTGGTACTGTTGTATTATAAAAATTTGCCTTACCTTGATAGTATGTGCTTTGCCGGTTCTCTTATCCAAAACGAGCACATTTGTATCCAGCTCTTCGCTCCAGTAAAGCGCATCTTGGAACGAATAGTGGAGAAGATTACTGTAAATAATTATATATCAGTGGTTCGTTAACAAATAAGAGAACACAGCAATTTTAATGTACTGCATCACTTTGCTTCCCTACCGTAGTATTGTAAAATATAACCTACCGTACAATGAGCTTCTTGGTGCTGATTCTCAAAGGTGATTCAAAAAGAACGAAAAAGTTCTCGCTCATTCCAAATGAGTGATAGTATCCTGGAGCCCACATATCGGTTTGTGGAACTTCACCACAGAGTTCCAGTCCTTCAAGAGAACCAGACTCAGCACCTGAAATTATATATATTTTTGAGTTGGTCACAATACAAAATGAAGCTTTCGATTGAGCGAATTCTCTTAGCCTTAGCACTGCCGAAAAAAATGGGAAAAATTAGGGGACTTCCAAGTATCAGTTTTATTTACTGCATGCCTCACCTTCGATGTGTTGTGGGTTCTTGGTTTTCGTGAACACATAACTTCCATTCTTTCCGAAACTAAAATTTGTATTGATTAGTGACGACTTGCACATAGAAAAAAAATTGTGTGGAGGGTTATTGTCAGAGTATATTTTTTGCAATATTAGCGTAAAAAATTGAGTACCGGCTTCCGATATTATATGTATTTCCTTCATAATCCCCTTGATGATGTGCAGTGTATGTGTTCATCGCGATTTTATCGGCCACATTAACCTAAAGAATTGTATCGCACGAAGAGTGATGAGTAAAAATCTCTGTAGAATTTCGCTAGGGGTTATTTACAGAACTTATGCGCAATCTTCTCATCCTGTATAGTATGATTTATCAAGTTAGATTCCGCCGAGTGCATTCGTCGCATGCTACGGTAGTTCCGGATTATTATGCTAAGTCATAGTAATCAAGAATGTTTCTTGGCATTTCTATTAACTCATAGTCTTTGCCCTCTTTTCCCTATACTCACCGTTTTGACTGCATCCAGTGTGTCCAAATCGAGTTGTACCATCTTTGGTAGCTCAGTCACTGCATAGACCGCATCACCGACCTGCACGAAAGAGACCAAAGCGTTGTCACCCATCTCCTCTTGTTGGAAGTGAGACATGAATCTAAATTGTTGAACTATTAGAATTATGAGATCATGTGCTAAAATGATGTACATATCTCGATAATCAGGTACGTCGGTTTGGCATCAAATAAATTGTGCTGAAATGTCTTGCTAGATCGTTGACAAACCTTTGATAGATCGATTTGCACGGGTCTGGATATCTGAATGTTCCAAATGAAGAGACCACCCATCTGTCAGCTGCCTTCACTGTTCTGTAGTGTTCAGTGTCCAGGAAGCGTGCGGAGTACATCATCTGGAATCGTGACGTCATCAAACACTGACAATTTGTTTGGTTGGTGACAACACTGACAAACAGTTTGGTGACACCTAATTTTTAGCCAAACTAACATCACTTCATCTGCAGCATATTACCAAACAGAATGATCTGTTATTCCGGACTGCTGTACACCGGCGGGGGTGTTTATTTAGCATACTTTTTGCTAACTAACGTAATAAAAAAGAGACAATTTGGTACATGCTTTTCGAAAGCTTTACCAAAAAAACTAGCAAGCTATTAAATTGGTAAAGTATGGTAATGAATTACCCTTCCATCAGTAAAATGATATCGTTGTATATAAGCCATTCCATCGAACCAATGATTGCATTCAGTCTCTCCTGAAGAGAATATCAAACAGAAGTTAATTTTTTTTTAATAACTATTATAGCGAAACGGCCTGCGGTTTTGTGCCCTTCCTACCGTTGCACCGATATGAAGCCGAATATGATACACATAGGTGATAAAGTATACTGAGGAACGAAGTATGTCTTGTAAAGAACAGAATTTGAACTCTGGTGAGATTTGATTATTTTGTTGCCCAAATGTTTAGAACACAAAATACAATGAAAATGTGCTTTGCTTCTCAAACAGAACGTTCCTTACCCTTTTTCTATGACAGGAAAGTTCTAATAAAGCCGTCTATTCTATTCGAGATGCATCAGACGTCTTTATGTGATTCGAAAAAAAATTAACAAATAAATGACGTCGCAGACACGGGGTATATTACATGGAAATTGGAAGAAATTGTAAATTCAGCACGTCACATGTTCTTCTATTACACTTATAGTAATTTTCACTACACATGTTTCGTATACCAAACAAATACCTGCTTTGAAGAGGCCGGGCCCATTTCTCACCATAGTCCCTTTCAGCCATTCTGGGGCAACACCTGTGAAATAATGCATATCAGTTGATTAATCAGCGAATTGAGCTTTTGTGGTTGTATCGTTCACCCTTTGGACAAAACTTCTACTAAACTTCCAATTAAATGCACCTTGCTCAACGCAATCTTCTCGAAGTTTATGATTCTGCTTATAAACCTTTATCCTTTCTTTATATCATTTTCTCATTCTCAACATTTGTAGTATGTTTCTGCTCGTATTTATTTTTTTTCTCTGTATCATCTCAATGTTTTCTACATACTTTCCCGTTACCTGTAATTTTGCATTCAGTCGGCTCTGACAAGTCTTCAAAGTTTTCAAAGAGTTTCTCCAAGTTCACCATTTTGTTTCACAATATCTGAAAGGCCTTTGATCAGCTAAAAGAATGAGAAAGGATTAGGTGATACTGATAAGACTATGAACGAAATAACGGAATGGAAACGGAATTTCAAAGTTTGGAAACTGCACAATTCGTGACTAATTGTAAGTGATGTAAGAATCAAAAAGATGCAACTCCATTCACTGATTTCAAAATATTGTTTTCATCAAAGGAAAAGATCCGAATGGTGGATTTTTTGCAAAAATTGGTAGCTTTAGCGTACAACATTGAAAATATAGTATAATATTTTTAGCTTTTCAGATACATTTGCCAAGCAGCTTTTAAATTATTTAGCTACAAGTTCATAGAACAACTAGAAACAGAAATTTACAATAAAAACTGTTGGCTTATTGTTAGTAAGAATAAGATAAAGGTTAAAAAGAAAAGGAAAGGAAAAAGGCAAGCAAACCTTCATTCGCAAAACAACTTTTACTCGAAAAGCAAAGAGAAAATAAACAAAGTTCTCAAGATTCAATATTCTCGCCCAACCCGCAATGTTTGTTTTAGAAGCGGAAAAAAATAAGAATAGTGGACCATTGGACGGTCGTTAAAGTTTAGAGCACAATGAATAATACATAAGATTTGGGTGAATAATATATGAAAGTGATGTATGTATCACTCTTTTAAGCGTGAGGACGATAAAAGAATCAGAATAATGAAGAGACCTGATTACGAATGCTTCATGTTACCAAAAATTGAATGCACATTTGACTTTCAGCATATTTGATCACTTTTGTAGGCATCAAATGATGAAACTAAACACACTGTCGTCCAATATTGACGAAGTCAGAGCTACGATTACCCATAAGCTTCGCCCTAATTACGTATATGTACTAAATAATAAAAAGTGCATAATGTGTAATTTAGCCTAAAATAGCAAAAGATCGATCAGCACTGCGTTTTATTAAAAATGAACTAAAGGAAAGTGAGTACGTGAGAAATTGTTTACTTTCTTCGCGGAAGGGGTTTGCAATCAACTGATTGCAGGGTAAAGATATATCTTGTTTCTGACTGTTATTCACTATCAACCAACAGTTGCCAATATCAGCATTTCCCAGAAAACATGTAGTTTTATCTTTGTGGTTTGTTAGCACCAAAGAACTGGTGAAAAATACCGAAGATGGGCGAAGAAAATTTATTGGTTGGAAAATTACGCTAGCCGAGGCAAATTTTCCTATTGGGGAAGAACACAATATATTGCCAACAGATCTTGAACAAACATATAGTGGTAAATGTCTAAATAAATGTTGGTAAATTGTGCTCGCAATAAGACTTCATTTAAAATACTCCATAAGTTACTGCAAAAGGGTGACAAAGTGTTGTGATCCAAACCGATACGTTTCAAATGGGGAATATCGGAGGGGATTGTGTTCACATATACTATACTTTACATCTTCTTCAGTTTTACGGCTTAAATATGTTTTCTCTTGTTTTTTTCACCACATTAAACTTGTAAGCTTGTTGACGATGCTGTTCATTGAAATACTTTAGTTAGTCTCAGTAACACCAATAAGTGTGATAATTATGCAGTGAATTGAAAAAGACGATATTCCATGTAAAGACGACGAGCCATGGGGCAACCAGGGACAGTGACTGAAAATAGTATCAATAATATACGCTGATTCCCTAGGGAGCTATGATTAATCGTAAGATATAGTTGTAGCAGTTTCATAACCAGACCACCAAACTCCGCGGTTTCAACTTCAAACTCCAAACTCCAAATGTAAATGGGCGGTACGCAAGATAAAAGAGGAAGCGTGAGCAGAAATCGTAGAACTTCGAGAAAATGTTGAACTAGCTGTTTATTTGAATAGAATAAGTCATCCACAACAGAGTCCTACTATAAAAGGGACAACTCGTAAATAATGTACTTGGAATGTATGAGCATTTATTGAGACAGTTGTATACAAAACATATACACAACACTTCAATTTGCTTGATCTCGAACTACCACATACTGTATACTTGCACCCTCTTCTAATAGGAAGAAGCACAGTACAGAGAACAATAAAATGTGGTTTTTATAAATTGTTGTCCACAATTTAGCATTGTTAGTCTCGTTGTCGCCGATAACTTGTCACAATTGACATTTTCCAGTTCTACGCGATACTATTTCTGTACCGAGATTGCTGCGGGCATACTTACACTCGCGTGGCGTAACCAGTCTCAGGACTGATACTACTTACAGAGAGAGAGAGAGAGAGAGAGAGAGAGAGAGAGAGAGAGAGAGAGAGAGAGAGAGAGAGAGAGAGAGAGAGAGAGAAGAGAGAGAGACAGAGAGAGAGAGACAGAGAAAGAGAAAGAGAGGGACAGCGAGTACAGAGAGAGAGAGCGATAGAGAGAGAGAGAGCGATAGAGAGAGAGAGAGAGAGAGAGAGAGGGAGGGAGAGAGAGGAAAGAAGGGATAGAGAGATAGATACATAAGAGAACAATAAAAAAGAAATAGAGAAACTCTTCTCTCGCTCTCTGTTCTCCTACTCCATCCATCCTTGTAATGTCTTTGGATCGCACTCCTAGCCCTCGAGCAGTCTTTGAAAAGTGACGAACTTCACACAAATGACATTCACACTCACATCATTTGTTGTTTTTTTCTGCACTTATTGGTTGGGATAAAAAAGCTCACTACAACACTCTGAATTTTCTACACCATTCCAAAATTCCAACTTCCATGCATGGAGCGTGCCTCTGTACAACTTATTATAATTTGTTCAAACTTCCGGAACCTTTTCAACTTTTGATTATTTTGGTGAATGTTGAGCAACTACATCTAACTTGTGATGGTTTCCTTATTTCAGGATGTTTCTGTACCGAACAACTTTTTTCCTTTATTTAATCACAATTTCTTATTCACAATTGAACACGGGAGAAATTAAGGAACGATGTCCGGATGAGAAGGATGTATGCGCATTGAAGGCAGTACAGGTTTGAACTTAGTATTTATTTTTTCTTCAATAACGAAAATATGATGCTCCCATTATTGTTTTTCACCCCAAATTTTTGCCCCATATAGAACTTCCGGAGGGCACATTCACCTCTCACTTCCCCATGGGGAATTCCCCGTCTTTTTCTCTGCGTGTCCAATATTAGAATGCTATTTCTGTAACCAGGGAATATTTCCCCGAGGGAATCGGAGTGGTGAATATGGATTGCTGTGAGTAAAAATTGTTCGTACATTACAGTAGCTCGTTAGACAGAAATTGAACTCCACATCATGCACTGTGACTCTCTAACTGTATTCTCCCTTCGGTTGAAGAAATGGTACATTACCCAGCGCTTTGTCTTTTCTTACGCATATACATATGTTCTGCTTACTACATATATTGATGATATAGAATGGTATGTGTACGATCAATTTGTAAATCATAAGAACTTTCCTGTTCTGTTTTTATCTTTTCAACACAAAAACGGGAAATTCGGTCAAGGCTTTTCGTTGGCCATGGTTGATCTTGGAACTATCATTTGATAGGTCACAATGGTTCTATCAAAAACGAACGATGATGTTTCGGGGCATACACAAGTGCATGACGTCATGAACTATAATGCAGCTAGAGTGCAACGATATAAAATAATATTACAAACAGCTCCTTACAGAGAAAAATACAATGACCTCTATTTATAATCAAAACCTTCAGGGCGATTGCTTTGGGTCTTCGCTGAAAGCATCAGTTCTCAGGAAGAAATGCCCCTGTACGTGTGACGAGGTTGGACGATTTGAACTTTGTTTTTTTTTTTTTTGTGTTTATGGAGTGAAACAATGTACTTCAGTTATTGTTAGGCACCAACAGGAGCTATTTGTGAGATTAAACGTGGAAAAGTTTATACTACCTTTGTTTGGTTCACACGGCTTTTATTCCCTAAACAGTAGTATTGGTGTAAATTAAAGATAATAGCTTCTAGCTGCACCACGAACGTATCCAGTCATGTTGCACAACAATCGGGGCTCCAGAATCCGAATTCTGCCTTCCTCTTTGTGGATATAATACAACGACGCAACATGTAAGTTATGCCAATAACTTAATTGTAAGGCGAATCATCTCCTTTTATTTTGAAGTCATGTAACAATGGTCTACCAAAAAAACTGGAAATCATTAAAGGATCGCAGTCACTACAAAATCGTCGTTTTTCTTCGAGCTTACTTGTATTTAGTAAAGAATAGAGACAAATACTTTACCAAAACCGAATAATTTGAATTCCAACTCAGGGAGTGAACAAATAGAAAAGTAGTTCTACTTAAAGCGAAATGCTAGCCCCTTTGGAAAATTTGCATATGATAAGCAAATCCTATGTATCCTATGCTAATTTGTACGATTGCCGTGGACGATCGTACAAAATTAGCATAGGATACATAGGATTTGCTTATCATATGCAAATTTTCCGAAGAGGCTAGCATTTCGCTTTAACTACTGCAGGATCACGAAACGTGTTCATATAGTATGCAAATTATGTCGGCAAATATCTGCATATTATATATTTACATATACTGCAAGGGTCTGCAGGCATATCACTACACGTTTCATAATCCCGCGGTAGTTAAGTAGAACTACTTTTCTACTTGTTCACCCCCTGAGCTGGAATTCAAATTATTCGGTTTTGGTAAAGTATTTTTCTTTATTCTTTACTAAATTCAAGTAAACTCGAAGCAAAATGATGATTTTGGAGTGACTGCGATCCTTTAAAGAATTAAATCGCAACTACAAGATGTTGGTCATTTTAGTTGTCATCAACGATTGGCGTGCGTTGTGCGACAGAACTTTCAACTTGGGCATACTGTGCTTCAGATGCTACAGACAACACACAATGTTGTGAGGCAAAGGGTTCGTGAAATTATGTAGCATGTAACTCTTAATTGTCATATCTTCTCGCAATACTTAATTCATCTCGACTGTGCTAACTGCCAACTTAACTCTACATAATTTGAGGAGTTCCGGAGCAATGCATTCCCTTCTGCCGTGGAGCTGTGCCAACGTGCAATATTCAGGAATTATTGTCGTTTGAGTCATGTCTTTTGCATATAAGGTATGTTTTTGGTTTAGTGAAAATTTCCGGATAGATAAAATGTTTTGGAACGTTCAACTATTGGCCTAGAGTCTAAAGTGCGAAGGATTTGACCAAAAATGGTGTCAATATAGTACATTTACAGGCCAGCGAGTCTAAATTAAAAAAAAAGCGGTTTGTGGAGAATCTAAAGGCTAAGCAAGAATGTTCAATTCAACATTTCCTTTCAGAACGATACTTTTCTGTCACAAAGAAGGACTCGGTCCCCGACCACAGTTTGACAGCACACGACAATCCGAGTGTAATAAGTAACAGCTGTTTTTTTTGGATAAATAATTTATTTGTAGCATTTTGGCACATCAATACCCCTAATAAGTCGGTGTCCTTTTTCTTCGCCAACAACTTCTCTGCGAAGAATATTGTTGCATGTGCGAAACGGTACCTCCTGGCAATTCAACAAAAATTGATGTTATATGAACTGTTTTAGTTTTGCGCACCGTCTAATATGATCACTGCGTACTGCGTAGTAGTAGTGTAATATTATCACTGCGTAGTTCCATTACTATTTGTATTTTACATCGATCAGGGACGAAGTTGGGCACTAAGATAATATTGTGTTTTAATTCTTATGTGTGTTTGTTTCGCGCAAATTGTTTATGCTCAAAAAGCATCATGCTGTAAAATCATTTATGTACAGGCAATTGATAAGAACATAGGAAACTATTCTAGAACAGGGCAGTAATTTGTTGATGAGCAAGGAAGTACTTCGCACATATAAACATAAGCACCAGAGCATTCTGCAGCGTCTATCTCTGATTTGAATCCTGCTGTACTCCTTATTGTTGCGCAGGTTCCAGACCCACCGGTAATTTGACCGCTCTAAAAATGTATAAGGCATTTATTTCGTATTTTTTGTAATTTACCTTGATCAGCTTCTTATCTTAGCTGAACCTTACCGGCAGTATGCGACCAGGAGCAATCATGTACATAATTTCGAATTGCGTACATTTCTTCACCTACAATGAAGTACTTACAAATTGCGAGCCATCTTCCCATGTCCACGTTTCATTTAAATTGTGGAGACCCAACCAGACGCGATCAGTGCGGTATTCTGAAGGAATATGGTATGTTACACTATTTATACCGTAACTCCTTGTCAGTTATATAGTTCACACAATCAGAAAAAAAACAGCGTCTGTCAAAAAAGGGTGTCTGCCAAAATAAAGCGTATTGTTAGGATGCCGGGCATATGCATCAAACGAGGTTATCGATTATCCCACATGAAAAACATTTAGTAATACCTAAAAAATCGGAAAGGAGAAGGAAAGGAAAATAAGTGATAAACTTCGAAAAATCTTTTCTTGATGAAATATAACCCACTGTTAATCACATATTGTATTTGAGTGGAATCCTTTGGCATCACAAGAGTGCCATTGTATCTCATTGAACAAAATCTTTGGGAGAGAAAATTAACTGAAGGGAGGTCGGAAGACTGAAATAGTTACAGTATTTTCGTATCAATTTAAAAAGACATACGCATACCGGAATCTGTGAGGCAAGTACAAGGGAACAAATATTCATGAAAACACGAATAGGCTTGCAATTAACAATTGTGAAAATAACATTAAAGGATCGCAGTCACTACAAAATCGTCGTTTTTCTTCGAGTTTACTTGTATTTAGTAAAGAATAGAGACAAATACTTT
This sequence comes from Pelodera strongyloides, assembly GCA_036852015.1. Taxonomy (NCBI): domain Eukaryota; kingdom Metazoa; phylum Nematoda; class Chromadorea; order Rhabditida; family Rhabditidae; genus Pelodera; species Pelodera strongyloides. Next base: position 20,709 of record JAANDG010000148.1, on the reverse strand, counting down.
ACCAAAACCGAATAATTTGAATTCCAACTCAGGGAGTGAACAAGTAGAAAAGTAGTTCTAATTAACTACCGCAGGATCACGAAACGTGTTCATACAGCTGCTTCTCGGTCCGAAGTATGCAAATTATTTCGGCAAATATCTACATACCAGCCGTTCGAAGAGCCCTACGGGCTCTTCTCCGACTGGAGGAATCGGCCTTCGGCCGATTGTTTCCTTATTTAAAAAAGAACTGCTGCAATGTAAAAAGTTAACTCTCGGATCTTTCTCCTCCCACACATTCACACGATTGTGGAAACGTATAATAATCAGTTTGGATCTCCACTCGACGAATGCTACCATGCAAATTTGCCAGTGAAGGTGTTGTATGTTGGGCAGAGGATTATGCTTGTGATAAGCTAGCATAGTTCAACAGGTAGAGCGTTGGACTATGAATCGAGAGGTTGCGCGCTGCTGTGGGTTCGAATCTCGCCAGCGGCAAAGATTTTGTATGCTCTATGCCAATAGAAAATTTTCTTTATGAACAGGTTTCGTTATGTTCACACAAACAAAAAAGTAAACTCTTCTCCTTTATATAATAAGATTATATCTTTACATATACTGCAAGGGTCTGCAGGCATATCACTACACGTTTCATAATCCCGAGGTAGTTAAGTAGAACTACTTTCCTACTTGTTCACCACCTGAGTTTGAATTCAAATAATCAAATAATTCGGTTTTGGTAAAGTATTCATCTTTATTATTTACTAAATTCAAGTAAACTCGAAGCAAACTGATGATTTTGGAGTGACTGCGATCCTTTAAAGGCTATTAGCGGCCAACTAGATGTAATTAGTTCATTGTTATAATAAAGTCACAACCAACTCACCAAATAACATTTATTCACTGGTTCACCCAATGTGTTTATCTCGTCCGCGAAGAAATTGGGAGGACAAAAACAGTTTGCTAAAATTAAATTTGCAGTTTGCTAAAAAAAAGATATTTATATTATGAATTCATACATTTTATGATTGCATTCACTATAAAAATTTGAATCGTTAGCATATTTTCAGAGCAGAGGCATTATTATGATATGATCCTACATACCCATACGTACGCAATCTTTTGTAATCACAAAGATGAAACGGTTTTCCCAACCTTTACAGAGTTTATCCACTACAACTCCATGCAATAACCCCTTTGATGCATCCACATAGGCACCAGGAGAAGAGATATTTCTGAGAATATCCGACGTGTTATCGTAAGCTAAATAATGGGTTTATTGGAACTCGTTCAAATATTGTAAACGAAGTACGTCTTCGCTTTAAATAACAAATGTAATTACTTAAGAATAAACAGAGCATAGTTACACAATTGCCTGTGTTTATAGTCTATAGTATCTAGTCTATAGACAGACAAAGACATCATTCTTCAAAACCGGGAAATTTTCCAAGAAACATTGCTTTTCAATAATAGGCCAATTACCGGTTTGGAGGCATATTATTATGATTATGGGATACTATTAGTAGAAATTAAAACAACTTCTCACCAAGGACAATAATTTCTCCTCTATTCGCTCGAAACGTTGTGGAGATTGTAAGTGGGTCATCGTATGGGCCAGCTCTGAAACGTATGACTAACTTTTTTTGGAACCCATCCTACGAAACTGTAACCTGCCGTATAGTTGTCCACCACCCGTGACAAAGCGATCATATGTGGGGGGCAGACATAGGCCCTAGGCAGATCCGTAGATCTAAAGACCTAGGCCCTAGGCCCCAGGCAGATCCGTAGCTCTCAATACCTTGGCTCCAGGCAGATCCATAGATCTAAAGACCTAGGCACTAGGCAGATCAGTAGGTCTAAAGTCCCGGTATATGATGTTGATAATTACCTGTATGTTCCAGCCGCTACAAGAATCACTTTTCTCGTGTTCGTTCGATGCAAGGTCGGGTCACCGAATTGATCTCTAGCAGCATTTATTGCACTGAAAAATAGAAAAGTGAATTACTTATGCATCATGTACTTATGCATCATGTGCATTGCTATTATATGTATCAACTATTAAACAAAAATGTAATTTCATGCGTGAACGTGCTGTTTGTGAAACTAAGAAATTACTTTTTTTTCCTGATTGGCAGCCCAAGAATTTCAGCTATTCAGCCAACTGTATACAACATGCATAAACGGTAGTAAACAAGCAGATAAAATATATTATCAGTAATATCGCGTCGTTGGTTTTGCAAAGAAAAAAAAAGAGGAAAAAAGCAAAATCTTACTTTCGAATTCTTAAAACAAAGGGACAATATGCATGGATGCCAATATTGACGAGAACGAAAAGATCATTACGAACACATCATAGTATTACAAAAAAAAGTATTTTAGCTTAAAGGGTCAGGCCCATTTCAAATGACCCCTATTTTTAATGATTCCATCTGATTCTCCATGTCACATATAGTAGATTGAATTTTTTTCCAATTTTCAGTCGCAATATTCACGCTGTTTTCAGCAATTTACCATGGCCAGTCATACACAACAATCAATCGCAGTTGTCACGCCCATTCGCGCTGATTGGCCTATATCGCAATTGCCACGCCCAATAAGAGCATATTGCCCAATTAGCGCGGAGGGGCGTGACAAATGCGATATATAGTTGGGTATGACTGACCATGGTAAATTGCTGAATACTTCGTGAATTTTGGGCTTGAAAATTAGAAAAATATCATATCCTACTATATTTGCCATGGAGAATCAGATGGAATCATAAAAAATAGGGGTCATTTGAAATGGGCCTGACCCTTTAAGCACGCACCTTCCCAGATTAGTTCCTTCCCCTCCAATATACTGTAATTCCTTAGTGTAAAATTGATACGATGATTGGAATTCATCGAGTTTCGCCGTCTGAATCTACAAACTTATTAATTTCTAACAATAAAAAATTCAATAGACGACAAATTATCTTTAAAGCGAAATGCCGACGGGTTTTTGAAATGCATCTTAACTACTTGCATTCCTATGCATTTATGCAAAATGGGGTATAATTGGGGTCTAGTTTTTATTCTAATTTTTGCTCATTTGCATGTGCTGCAAAAGAAAGCAGGTGTACGCAATGCGTTTCAAAAACCAGCCGGTATTTCGCTTTAAAACATTGTAAATTTAATGACGGAACAATACAATAACAGGAAAACTATTGTACGTGAGAATGTGAGTAGTATGAAACTTGCACGCGCCCAAAAATTGGACGTATATAACCAACTCAAGTCATAAAAAATAGGAAATTGAAGCAAGTGTAACAAAGAATTACTGCAAATAATAATAATAATAATAATAATAATAATAATAACCTCTGAATCTCCATTTCCGTACAAAATGATCCCGACACGTGTAAAATGGCCTTCTTGTTGACCAATTGGTGCAGCAAGAAGGGCCTCTTTCAGATATTTTACCGTCTAAATAAGTAAGCATTAGATTAAAACATCTGTCTGAAATAGTATAAATGTTATACAACATTGTAATTAGTAATGTCTGAGGTAAGCGCACTCACATGACAATTTCAAACTTGTTTTTTTTGGGACATATATAACTTGTTATTCAATGATCCGGTTTATGAATATTGCCGACAAGCTGACATTTAGGCATGAGGGTCATTGAGATTTACATGCTAATGTACTACAACCTTAACCTTACACTGTTGAATTGTTTTTGTCCCATCGAGTCTGACGCGTCGATGACCAAAATCAAATCCATCCACAGTTTTGTTGTATCACATTCACAATTTAGCGCGGTCGCATTCTAAAAAGATACGTGGGAGTCAACGCGGATTACACCAAAAAACATCACGCTATCTATGACTAACATTAAGATGAGGCAACGAGTTATATGACTAATTAGAAATTGGACGCCCTCAATTTATTATGAAAAAAGGAACCAGTACTTCAATACTTACAGTTATTCGTTCTGGCTCGTCAGAATCCTGTATTTGTAAGGGTGCGGCAGATGCCAAACTGATGCACAACAGTAAAACTGCTGCAACACAATTCATATTAGCTGGGCAATACGTGTACTTCTGATTGAGAAACATTTTTTTTAATAATTCAATGTAAAGTAAAGGTAGTTGGTAGGAACGAATGCTTACTTGAGAAGATTTGAACCATCTTATTGGATATGATAAACAGCTCCCAGCGAATTGTTATTAGATGAAAAAAATACAAATAGTTTGTATTGTAACAGAATAAATCTGTAGCGATGTGTATTGTAGTATACTGTAGTATTTAGGATGTGTAGTCAGTACCGAATGATAAAGTCTCAGCAAAAGCTTCCAAGAATTACGAGCCTTTTTACAAGATTGTCGAACTTCTTATAGGAAGCAGTAGTAGGCGTAGCTAAACTGAAATTGAAACGATGGATAGTTTGAATAAGAAAGGGAAAGAAATACATAAAGAAACCGAGATAAGAATACAAGAGACCTAATCATTTTTGTTTCATTTCCTTGCTCACAAGCAGCAAATCGGCAAAATTATTTCCATCAACCCTAATGATATGATATAGATTTGTAAAAGAAAAATTCATACTCTGCCAGGATTCAATATCTTAACGCCTTTAGAAAACTGTCAAATATGCAGACAATAACTATTGACAAAGTCTCCGCAAAAAGAACCTGGTAGACTGACTAGGTCTTCTGTCTAAACAAGTAGTTTCGTGAAGGTTTTATACAGTGTCGAAGATAAGCAACTGGTTATCAACATAACTCGGAGGAGTTCACCTTCGTGCAGGTAGTCACTATCATTTCATTTTTATGATTCGCATAGAGTGGGAGCATCCCGGAACAAAGTTTACCTTTCTTCGCACAATTTCAAGATAACACAACTGACACATGACCCTGGCACACCTAATGCCATTTTTTCAGATCAACTTCTTTTCTTTAGAATTTACAGCATTCTGGAAATTATTGAATCTTCTGTTCATAAATTGAACCCAGCACGTGTTTATTACTTGTTGTCTGAAAATTCATTAACGCTTTTTAGTTTGATAATAGTGAACATTTTAATGTTCGAAAACGCCCTTCATGAATTGTAAATATTTGTTTGAAGCTAATTAATTAAGAGGTCATGGGGCAGTGAACAAACACAACAATAAATAAAGTTATATAAATGAATTTATTCGGTTTATGCGGTATTATCAATACAGAATATATTTATCGACCGTCAACCCAATGATTGAATGTCCACTGTGGCTTGATCAACCATCAACGTCCTAAATTATGTGTTCCATTAATCGAAAAGCCACTGGCAAAGTTAGAAAATCTTTCCAATTTTGTAAGCACAACAGCCTTGTAGCAAGTTAATTTGCACTAATTTATGACCATTTTACTTATGCACAATTATTGTCTGGATGACTATATCAAAAAATTTTCTCTTTTATTCGTCACATGAATTTTTATTGTTTGCTCACTCAAAAAACTTGCTTCTTGGCGCTTATTCAGATAAACTCGTGCTCTCATTTGAACAAGTAAAGAATACCATACACAGTAGGTAAATGATGAGCAGGGGACTGATTCACAGATGTAGATTTGTGCGGCGCTGCAATCATACGATGCGAAGAGATCCCCACTTTTCTGTAGAACTGAACAGTTTCCTGGGCCAGAAAGGTCTCCATCCTGCAAAGAAATGTTTAAATTAAAAAGCTAAATTTCAAGCTTTAGCCCGATTTTGAGTTCGAATCTTCTAAGTTTTTATGCAAGCACGTGGACGTAAAAAGAACGGGCGAATAGGTTCCAGATGTGTTACTATGTAACCAAACAGACGGCTATCGCCGCCTGAGGCGACTTCACAATACTGCGCAAATGACTTCAAAGCATTACAAAAATAAGCATACTTATATGAAACGTATGAAACGTATGAAACGTATTGCCTATAACTAATCAACTGAGACCATATTGCTCATAGTGGCGCTGCGTTGGACTGCTTATACCAAATACTTCACACGTATTATGGATTTCGTTTCCGATATTGTGACAATAAACCTTTCTCCTTTATTATAATAAGATTGTGATCACATTGTTACAATACTTTTTATAGAAGGCGTTTTGATAGAAGGGTGTAAAACTTACATAAGGTGTTCCATCGGCCCAAGTCCAGACTCCATCCGCTCGTTCAAGTCCAACAAAACCGGTGTCTGATTTCATATCTAAAAGTAATATAAATAACCTTAAAGCGAAATGCCGGCCGGTTTTTGAAACGCATAGTGGACCACTGAATTCTTACGTATTTATGCCAATTTGCTCATACAGCTCGATATCTTATTCTAATTTATGTTCATTTGCATACGCTGCGTACGAATGTTGGTCTACTCGATGTGTTTCAAAAACCGGCAGGTATTTCGCTTTAATGCAGCCACTACCTTTTACTGAAACCTTCTCCAAGTCTTCCTCAACTCAATATTTCACATTCGCAGTGGATAAAGTGCCCGCTTGGTTGGGCAGTGGATCCAGCGGGCTAGCAAGGGTAAGCGAAAGTCTTAGCAACGAAACTCAAGAGTTGCGCGCGGCAACAGTTTGGGGGTGCTTCCCGCAAAAGAATTTGATGCGCGCCGCAAAAGTTTTTTAACTGACTCTGGTTGCCGTTTTGGTGCGGGAAACACCCCCAAACTGTTGCGGGAAACACCCCCAAACCGTTGCCGAAAAGGTGCGGAAACGGTGCGGGAAAAGTAGCAACTGCAAAAAGAAAGCAGCATGTTGGATTCGAACCCTCCACTCTTGTTAGCTACTTGCTCTAAACAGCGCCTTGGACCATTCGGCCACAAAGCACATGTAAGATATGTGCTTGCGGAAAAATATTAGTACAACAACTGCACTTACGGCAGAACCTCCGAGCGCTTTCAAAAACGTTGCCGAAAAGGTGCGGAAATGGTGCGGAGCGCAACTTGCGCCCCGCACCATTTCCGCACCGTTTCCGCACCTTTTCGGGAAACACTTTGCGCGCCATTTCTATTCCGCGCGCATTTTGTTTCCCATTCCTTTGCGGCGCGCATTTTGTTTCCCATTCCTTTGTGGCGCGCATTTTGTTTCCGAAATGGTGCGGCGCGCAACTTATCGGCTCTCAGTGAGGGCACCAACCGCCGGATGATTTTATTATGCGGCGCAAAGCAAGCGCACATTTTTACCATCATGGCTGAACTTCCGCATGCATGCGGTCATTTAAGTCAAAAAGCATGCATGCCGTCAATCGTGCGGCAGGCATGATTTTTAATTGACAGCATGCATGCCAAGTGTGACCTGAGATTGCGGAACGCTCGCCATGTCCGGGCGAGTGAACTGACCCTTTCACGAAAACCGGGCGAAGATTGGGCGAAAGCGCCGCGCGCCCTTTTTATCTGTTTCTGTATAGAATTTCACATTTTGTCCCGTCGGTGCGCCGCCTTTTCACCGGGTATACCAGGCGAGAGCCTGGGAGAAGTGCGCGCGCGAAACCTGGGCGAACCCCTTTTTTTTCGCCGTGCACCATCAAACTTGCGCGTTGTAATCCCTGAACCTCAACATTTGTGCGTGATACGTACTGCTTTGTAAAAATTGTTGTTGCGCTGTGGTTCTCGGCATAGCCAATGTGCCGTTATTTGTCTTCGCACAAAGATGTTTTCCAAGAATGGGGTTAGAAGGGAGATCGGAGATCTAAAAGAAGTGCATTGACTGGACCATAATTAGGAATGTTAAACTGCCCGCCCCTTCGAAATCATCCTTTTTGTTAGTTAGCGGTCTATAATACATTTCGTTAACAGTTGCATTTGGAACAATACGCAATCTAGCCCTGTACCTCAGTATTTCATTAATCGGGTATGGCTGAATATACCAAAATGCCCAAAAATAAAATCGTGTGAGGGCGTCACTTCTCGCAAAACAACTCCAAAATACGCTGCACCCGAAACACCCGTTATCAGTAGAAATATGTTCCAAATTTAAAGCGAAATAACGGTCGGTTTTTGAAACACATCGATTACACCAGCTTTATTATGCAGCTAATGAAAATGAACATAAATTAGAATAAAAAAACGAGCTAAATTCGAGCCACTTTGCGCATAAATAGGTAAGAATTCAGCGGACCACGATGCGTTTCAAAAACCGGCCGGTATTTCGCTTTAAAATAATGAATCCTTACAAAGAAGCAGCCTTCTTTAGGTTCTTGCATATCACTGTTCACTGGGGACTTGTAGCCGTTCTTGCAGAAACAGTTTGCTGAAATGCTGTTCATTCTGAATATTTCCTTCGAATCCAAACGACATGAAATGAGGCAAAGACGATCATTATCATTATGACACATTACGAAACTAAACTATTGACATTATGACACATTATGACACATTATGACACTTATATCAGAAACTAAACTACCTAAAAATATTACAATTTCTAAATCAAAAATTACAAATATCAATATTATAATAAAAAAATGAATTCTAAAAGAATTCTTAATTTTACCAACCCTAATAAAACCCTTTCTATCTCACAATGCTAGTTTAATTCATTGTGAGATAGAATTGTTTATCTTGATAAATATTTTCTTCATGTGCAACAGGAGGAACTCAATCATAAGCCGTATTCGGAAGACCCAAAATGCGTTTAGTGATCCGGATGACTTACAATAATCAAACACTTTTCTCCCACAGGCTCCCACTTTAACCAAACTATAACATATTGTTTGGACATAGGTTTTATGTAAAATAATGACTCACCACTGCAAAATCTGTCGAATACGGTTTGTATATCCGGTGGATTCAGTACTGCATTGATGTAATAGCCAGGTGACGCCAATTGCTCCAACTGTTCACTAGTTCCACCATGGATATCCCCATATTCTAGAAGGCCGACGTCAAAAATTGCAAAAAAAAAGATAATAAAGCCATGTTAGTTCGTAGTTCGTACTGTACTGACCATGACCCACACATAAATAAAGCAACGGGAAACGAATATATCTCTCATTCACTGTAGGTAATCCTCTTATGACGCTCTTCAAAACTGAGCTAAGGTGTTCAAAAATTAAACGTATACCAAGTGAAAAAACGAAAACGATTAGAGACCTCTCTCGAAGACTAGAACTTTTCTTTCGGAGATGGACCACAACTTAGAGTTTGAAGAGGTGCACAGCGTAAAAAACTGCAATATTTACGAGATGCAGCACATACCGATGACAAAGATAATGCCTCCGTTAGCTTTGAAGGTAGTCGCCGCGATTGAGGGGTTATCATAGGACCCGGATCTGTGTAAGGAAGGTGTTAGCACTGAGGAAACTTCACAGGTGTGCGGCCTACGCTGGACCCGAGTTGGGCCGCCTACACCTCGCCTACACCTCACTCTTCTTTGTGTGTTCTTCTAGTCACTTAATAGCGATCAATAAAACTGTATTATTAAGTGACTAGAAGAACACATACAGAAGAACAATGGGCCCGCTCGATGTAGGCTGTAGGCGTAACCACATTGTATCGGTGCGCGGTCTACACCAGGCTCGAACTGAAGACTAAAAACATGAGGTTTCGTTTTGCTTCACAATTTGTGAAATGCGGTTTTCATACTCCTAGAATTAGTATACTCTTTTTTTTGGTTTTTTGAGGAAATGCGTACCTATACGTGCTCGCCACAATTAGAATCACTTTTCGTGCATTACTCCTGTGTTCAGTTTTGTCGGCAAACAGATCCATAGCATCATCAATAGCGCTGAAAGTTAATGCGCCTTAATTGTTTGTTCAATCATAATTGCAATTAAAGGAGGAGGCTCACGAGAATGAAGTGCTCAAACAGTTTCCTTTTATCGAAGGAGGATGGGTTGACCTTAAAAAACAAGCATCATAAGGTTCAGTGCTTTAGTTATTGATCGGATTGAAACGAACGTATATTTGAAAAGTACATGTCAGTTTATTATATGCAAATTTCCGTGAATATGGGATTGTAGGATGAAAATTTCTGTTCTTACACAAAGTGTCATGGAAAAAACTGCGAGAAATAGAACAACTCACGCCAGAATGTTCGTTCCCTCTGTGTTCATTTGATTCAATTGGGCAACAAAAAAATCCTCAAAGTTTGTGTAGGTAGTCAAGTTTGCGACCCTCTTTATGTCACTACCTTAATGTGCATATTATCAAATGTATGACGATGCTCACTGCTGCGTTTCTTCATCTGGAAGCTAACAGTTACCTGGTCATGCACACCTGATCTGCGCTGATAAGAAAAATGTTTTCGCGGCAAAATAGCTCTACATACGTTAAAGTTCTCATTTTGTTCGGCTAATGTTGAGCGGTGACAGTTTCATGACACAAAATGAGAATTAGACTTCAAACATTCTGCAATTCGGAATCTGAAACTTACCGTACAAAATGACCCCGAGACGCGTTTGCAGCATGCCCTGCCCAAGGGGAAGGGTCGCAAAAACGTGTTCTTGGAAGAACTGGGTTATCTGGAAAAAAAACCCATTAAAATATTATTTATTTTATGTAATACCCAAGAAGGAAATCTTTTTTTGTAAAATGTTACACCGCTGACTTTCAGACTTCATAACCTTGGGGAAATTGCGGTGTGGAGGCATAGTTATGGAGCACGAACTTTAACCAGTTTCTATTCTACCCCACTCGGCTAGCTTCCAACGTAATTTGTAAAAAAAAAAATACTAAATAGGATTCCGAATATGTATAGAGGGAGAAGGCATCACATTTCATTAATGCTACCTAAGTATAAGTGGAGCTATGGCCTATGGCTATGGATACCATACCAAAACACGAAACATAAATAATAACAATATTGTTAAAATATATTTTTTTAAACAATACCCCTTTGTATTTGTTCGCGGGCAAGTCATTAGAAGCATCCATCAACAAAATCACATCATTCCATATCTTAAATATCTCATTGTAACAAATTTCACCAATCATTAAAGCGATATAACAACCGATTTTGAAACGTATGTTGGTCAACTTCATTCCAATATTGTATGCAAATGACCGCAACTAATAACTAGACTAAAAAATCGCGCAACATCGGAAAGTCATTTGCATAGCTAAATGGGAATACTGCGCAAAGCACACGTTTCAAAACTCGGATGTTATGCCGCTTGAAAATATATTAAACTTGCTCGCCCTTCAGTTCTCAAATTGAAGGAGCAATCGGTCAAGCTTAATTCTCGAAAAACATTATACAAAAAAATTCACTGTTTAATGGACTTGAATTAAATAAGTATTGAAAATTTGAAAACTTCGCAATCACATACATAAAAAGAAAACAGACAAAAGATCAAATTTATTAGAGCCAACCTGATATGGATTACATGGACAATAGTTTGGTTCATCTGCCAACACTCCACCATTGTGTAGTACGCAGAAAAGCAGTACTAAATAATTATTATATTCTTCTAAAATGTACTAGACCACCCCGGGCTATGTGAGCTAATTTTAAGGTTTCTCTCTCATAAATTCAGGTCTATGAGAGAGAGGGAGAGAGAGAAAGAGAGAGAGAGAGAATGTGAGAGAGAGACATGAGCAAGAAAACCCACACGATGAAGCAACTTAACTTATAACAAAAATATATTACGACTTACCTAACAAACAGTGATTCAGCCAGCAGCTCATGGCAGCAAAAGAGAGCCACTGCTTTGCTCGTTGAATCCTTACCTTTTTACGACTTGTTGATAACAAACACTTGTGCCCTTAATAGTCTGATAGACCAGAAATGAGATTAAAATTTGATAGAACTCTTTTCTCGGACTATTCTCAGTTCTCACTGTCAGAAGGGCTTTTATGAAAGATTTTGAAAAAAGCCCCAGATTATTGTTTTGGTCTACGTCTCACTGATGACATGAGAGCACTAACACAGCAAATTTCATAGGACTATAACAATACTGTAGCCACTTAGTGGGCTTCCTTCTGATTATATAGGGTCTATGCCTATGAGAATTGTGTGATTCTATTCCGCTACCACACAAATGATGTTGCAGGTTTTGATGCGTGTATTCCTTACATCACACGTAAAGTGCCTACAAAAACTGAACAATAGCCATTCCAAAGCTATCAAAAGAACATTAAATGTTTACTTATAATAAAATTCAATCAAAAGACAAGATAGTAAAGGAACACCTAAACGTTGTCTTGAACATTTCAGCTATCAGACTGACCAGGAATTTAAAAAGCCTAAAACCCGCAAACCAGTAACAATACATTTCAAAAGACAAAACAAATGGGCAAATGAAGAATAGACATTAAATATATTAAATAACGCAAACAATATATAAAACTGCAATTATCATATCTGGTAGTAGTCAAAAAGACGTCAGTGGTCTGGTCAGTGTATGAATTGTGAACCTACGCATCTCCATAATTAATATATAACGAAACCTAAACCGCAATAACTACTATTTTATAGCAAAATTCCTCAAAATATATAACACAATATGAACTAAATGACACGGGTATTACCATATAATAATCAGCCTATTTAAATTTGGTAAATACAGTATCACCTACATATATCTATTTTATTACTATTATGTAGAATAGATCGAAGGCATTTGCAAATAACTGTATGATAGAAGAAAACATATCCTAACCCCTAATCTATTCTGAGGCCATTTGCACCAATCCGATTCCCTCGGGGAAATAGTCCCTGGGGACAGAAATAGCATTCTAATGTGAGACACGCAGGGAAATAGACGGGGAATTCCCCATGGGGAATTGAGTGGTGAATATGGCCTCTGAATACTACGCTTCTTTACTGTCACTTGCGACCTCAAATTAAGTTGATCGATAAGTACAAAATATTGCAACATTCTAAGCCAAAATGACAACAGGACAGGCAAGAGTGGCCAACATAATGAATGGGAAAATTGTGACAAAATAAACAACAACTTAAAGCGAACTGCCAGCTCCTTTGGAAAATTTGCATATGATAAGCAAATCCTATGTATCCTATGCCAATTTTGCGCGATAGCCGTGGACGATCGCGCAAAATTAGCATAGGATACATAGGATTTGCTTATCATATGCAAATTTTCCAAAGGAGCTGGCATTTCGCTTTAAGTAAAGTGTAAAGTTTGTACTAACGAATGGAAATGTATACTAGAAATTACATTCTCTATTTTACCGCTTGGCTTCTCTGGCGAATGCTCTGACATCGGAAGTCTCTTCATACTGACTTTCATCCCACAATTCAGTTAGGTTCCACCGGGAATCTTCATAGCCTTCTGTCATCTAAACATGGGTCAGGGTAAATAAGTCACAAATAAGTATTAGACTCAAGGGAGATTTTAAGTTGTCGGTGTTGAAAACCAAACAATGTTGACAACCGAATAATTAGATGCTCTCACTAAAACTTCTCGAGGAACATGCAATTAAAGGACTAACAAGTTGTAAGCAATGTTCCGGGAACAAAACACTAAAAAATCTATCTTGAGACTGCTCAACACAGTCACCTCACGAACATATTGACTGAATAAAAGCAACAACAAGAAAACAGTGCGCATTCGTATAGTTTATCTCAATTCACATTTACCCAATCTTTCTCTCCACGCACCTTTTCCATCCTCGTCCTCTTTGTCCTCGGCTCAGCCATTTCCCTTGCATTCGCATCTCCTTCCAGTGTGAACAAGTTCATCAATTCATCAGTGGCCATTGAACTCAGAGACCGATTGTGCGTACCAATTAGGGCCTAAACAAAGGAAACTGACATGCACAATGGTGTTCATTCAGGTCATAGGTTCATTAGAAATTATCACGCAGTAAATTAATAATAAATACTATAAGCAAGCATTTAACTTCCGTTCTTCTGCGTCACGTTTTCAACTTGAAAATGGTAAAAAGCTTACATCTGCCGTGTTCTGTTTAAACTTCTGATATCCCATCACTTTCTCCTCAATGGTTCCCTTAGTTATCAGACGATAGACGTGCACTTTTCGAGTTTGACCCAGGCGGTGAGCCCTAGAAAGATAAAACTACTAAAGAAAAGCAGAAACGCTGTTTTAGTCTGGAAAGCATTGACAAAATGTCCTCAATATTGGTACATAAACTGAAGGGCAATACATCAAGATAAAAAAACTGAAATTAAATATCAACCTGTCAATCGCCTGCAAATCCTTCATCGGATTCCAGTCGTGATCCAAAAAGATGACCACATCCGCACCGGTCAGATTCAGACCCACACCGCCGACCTGTTATTGCGGGAAGTAAATGAATGAGATAAAAGATAAAGAGTACCGGGTTGTATCAACCGAATCCGCGGGTGCATAGTATTTCGGATAGTATTGCGAAAAGAGAAAAGGTCCGCGACTCACATGTGTAGTCAGAATGAGTACATCAATTGAGTGGTCATTGTTAAATTTGTCCACCACGTTCTGCCGATCCGATGGAGCAATCGAGCCATCTAGAATTCAGGATATCAAGGGAGAGAGAAAACCAGTTTAAAATAAGGTTGTAGCTGATTAAATTACCACGAATACTCATAAAATCAGTCTTTTAAAATTAAAGGGACGCGGTCACCTTTTTGTACCTTTTGCATACTTTGTGTTTTTATTATCTTGATACAATGTAGAATATAGTGCTGAAAGAAAGCAGACAAAAAAAGCTGATTTCCATTTCACCAAGGAAAAAAAGTTACCCCCAGACCAAGCACCACAGTTAGCCAAAAAACCAAAGGTTAACACTCGGTAGATATGCGACAATATGCCACAAATTAGAATCGTTAGTCCTCAATTATCAGCTTGTACATGTGGGGCAATTGCGATCAGGGTTACGGTGAATCTTGGTCTAGGAACATAATTTTTCGTGGCCCTTTTATTTCCCGCAAAAGTTTTTTTCCCAGCAGCACTATGTCCTATTTTACTCAGCTTACAAAAACGCAAAGTAAACAAAAAGGACAAAAGGGGAGACCGTGTCCCACTAATTAATGATGGGGCTTCAATATAATACTGTAACTAAGCAAGGTACCACATCTTTCAATTACAGTACTCAGTCAGTACTAAAATTACGGTAATAAAAATGCTTTAACGTACCAAGTATCATATGTGATACTGGTTGTGGGGTGAGTCCATTCGACAGTGCTTCAGAGACAAGGAGCACGGATGCTCTCCACTGGCAGAAGATCAGAGCACGATGTGGAGCAGCAGAAGGGATAGACAACAGAGCATCTGCAACACATAATAAGTAATAAGTGGCCTTCAGCTTCCATTTGGAAGAACCCCCCTCAATTTCCTTTCTGTAAGCGAATCTCAAAGAGAGACTAACATTCAGCCATTGGTAAATAACACAAAAGTACACACCATAGTTAGAAACAAATAAGATGTAAAGCGGTATGGCACATGGTTCCTGAAACTTATACTGGACAACAGGGTCCAGCATGCAGCTCTTTTGTGCATTTCCGGCACATAATATAACATAATGCCTCCAATACACACCACACCGGGACGCAGTGACCATGGTACGATTCGTGAACCAGTTACCATATCACTTTATCGCTACTCCATACCATCTACTTCCTCATCTCTCGTCTCTCCAAATGCGTCTCCTCCAATTCCACATTGTTGTAACAATTCTCCCAGAGCCGCCAACTTCCCACTTCCTCCATTCTTGACAAGCGGTGTTAAATCAGTATGAGAATCCAATTTTGGCAACAGATCGGCGACAAGTCTAAATTGGCAAAACAATTAAAGCGAACTACTGGCAGGTTTTTTAAACGCATCGTGGACGACTGAATTTCTAGCTAATTTGCTCGATTTTTTATTCCAACTTATGTTCATTTGCATAAGAAGCCTAATAATGCTGGTCAACTCCATGTGTTTCAAAAAGCGGCTGGTAACCTGTCGCAAACCAAACATCTAGAGCTAACGAACTCCCGCGAAATTGCCAATGTTTCAAAGACAATTTTTATGCAATGACACGCGACCAAAATGTTCCCGGGTAGTCATAGAGATTGTTTCAACCACAACACTTATGCAAGGACATGCAACCAAAATGTTTCCGGATAGTATAAAGTATAAACTATTAAAATTATAGTATAACGTATAAACCATCAAAGTGTCAATGCCAGATGGTGATGGTACGTTAAGCATGACCTGATGTATCAAAGATACGGTCTCTCAATTATTGGAGACGAGGTACAAACTCACTTTGGACTATCGACAACCTTTCTCAAAGCAATTAGTGCGTGAAGTGGAGAGATGCCAAGCCCTTGTGACAAACGGCTCTGATCCGATGTGCATCTGAAATCAATACACAGTCATAAAGGAAAACATAACGTATTAGATTAGACAAAGAGCGACATTCAGATAAAGAACAAATAAAGCACCTATCCGCAATAAGTTTGTAAAGAGTACGCTGCTCCTCCGTGATTTCACATTCGTAATCTTGGACAACCTGAAATATTAACATACATTTTAGTGTCACTGTCATAACAGACTGATGGGTAAAGGTCTTAAAGCACCTCCAATCACAGTTTCACAAAACAAATTATAATAAACGGACCTTATCGGGCAATTCGGGAAGTACCTCTTTCTTCAACCTTCTCAATACAAAAGGCAACACAAGGCGATGCAGACGACCGAGCGCTTCTTGACCGTCCTGAACGTACACAACCAAAGATATAAATAGACTCAGACAGCATAACTACTACACTGAACGCGGTACTTGACTAAAGTCCAACTATCGGATTGACATGAAACCCCAGTAAAGAATACCTGCAAATCCTTGTCAGACGCTTTCGGTGACCGACAGCGGTGAATGGAACGAAGAAATTGCGTTCTAAAAATCTCGAATTTGTTCGCTAACAGACGCGGGTTGAAAAGTTGAAAATTGAGATGTTTAAATGAACAGACAAACAAAAATATTTGACTTTAACAATTTCACCAACCTGAATTGTTTATCGTCTCCCAAATATCCCGGCATTAACCATTCAAATAACGCCCACAAGTCGCCAGGCGAATTTTGAACGGGAGTTCCCGATAGGATCAACCTGAATAGGCAGACGTAACTGACGTCCTAAGTCAAGCCTACCACCACAATCAGTGAGGCTAAAGAAGGATCACTCTTAAGCGACAAATACAAAACCGGCTTACCTGCTTTGCGACACCAATTCCTTGGCAGCTTTCCAGACGGCAGTTTTTGGGTTTCGCAAAATATGACCTGCAATACTACTTGCTATATTCGGAACCCAGGTCGATACGTTCAACAAACGTTACTTGTAAGTTGTAAGCACATAAATAACCTAAAAACTAAGCACTGACTGAGACAATACGATTGGAAGACCAAGCACCAAGCACAATTAGAAGCAAGCAAAACAACCTTACTCGAGCAAATACATTGATTGTGAAACATGGTGAACATGACATATGCAAAACGGGTTGTTTCTTCCGTACCTTCATCCAGCACCACATAATTCCAGGCTATCGAATGCAATAGTCGATTTCCCTTCAGGTCTTCATAAGCAGTCACAACTATTTGCGCGGTTTGTAATCGAGTCGGAACAGCTCCCTCGGCCTAAACATAAAGATAAAAGGTAAAGTGCACCACGGTGTGATGTGTGATGTATCAACCGAAACCCGAACCCGTCACCTTTGTGTGGCTAGAAAGGCATTAACCACTATACCACTATACAACCAGGCGGCTCAGCACCGGACATTTAAAAAAAATTACAGATTGCAAAATAGCAAAATATAGCATAACACTGCTACACTATGACTCGGATATCGGACGAAAGATACGAGCCTGAGAGACGATACTACAGCACGCTACACTGTCGGAGACACAGAGAGAGAGAGAGAGAGAGAGAGAGAGAGAGAGAGAGAGAGAGAAGATAGACGCAGAGCTATAATCAGATACAAACCTTAACGGCAGGTTTTCGTTGCGGGAAATACCGTTTCCACTCTCCACACCAATGATCCACAATTGTGCGCGGACAGACAATTAAAGACGGCCGTAGTTTTTGCTCTGGAAAAAAAATACACAATTCTCCACAGACACACGCAATCAGAGGCAGAGGAGACTCCGTCTAACAACTAACAACAAACAAATAAACTAATAATTAATTGTAAACTACGGAATACTATTGATGACATAAGAGATAAACATTAACAAACCTGACTCTTGTATTCCCATCGCGAGTACTGTAAGTGTCTGTAATGTCTTTCCCAGACCCATATCATCGGCCAGGATTCCGTTGAGACCAAACTTTCTCATGAAACGCATCCACGTGATTCCTTCCTGAAGACTTACTTCTAGATACTGCGACGTTCTCTTATCAAATGTTTTGTCACACACAATGTATGAAACACACTCTTCTCTTCAATGAACTAAGCGACATAACATTCCCTCAGCTAAGTTTACAATACCCGTACTGATCGACACATTCACACGTACACAGACCATACGCACAAATACACACACAAAAATATAAACGAGATTACACATACCAATTGATAATGGCGTAACTTGACGCCGTCAGCCAAGCCTTTGATCTCCTCTTGTCGTACAGATGGCAGACTCGAAGGTTGAGACAAGACACTGATGAATGTGGCGTTGGTCACACATTTCGAGTGAATGCTGTCCACGAGACCAGCTGGGATGGATTCCGGTATCTCAAATTGACGAAACAAAATGATAAAATAGAATACACACACTCCATCCAAAATCCAAAAGATTCAGCAACATGCAGGTACTATGTAGCAGTAGAGGCAGAGGACTTGATTCTGACTCTTCTTGTCTTCTTATTGTACTGATACACACATCACACTTCCTACACACAGTAACACTACCTTTTCAAGCGTCAGCAATGGCACTAGGTTCCGGAAAGCAGTTCCCGCAGCCTCTCTCACATCGGCCAGTGAATCCGCCAATCTCGGAAAGATAATCGGGGCAAGAAGTGACACAACTCCAGTGAGAGATGATCCAAGTTGCGACAACCTACAAGGTACAAAAGGTTAGAATTTAAATTTCCGATTTCAGCATACAGGGGATTTGTGATAACTTTGAATCCCTACATCTCACGCTTGCAGCAACTGATATAACAAAACTTTTTCTAAATGTAGACTCAATAAAACGACGACGAAGGTGACAATAACGTGAAGAAGGATTGAGAAAACAGACTACATTACGGTACGTAAGTCTTACCTCAATAGAACCTCGGCCGCACCCCTTCGCTTATCAGGACTACTCAGATCCTGCAGCATTTCACACAGACGATCGTACACACTAAAACGAATAAATCCAAAATGCTTGGTGCCTGGGGTATTTTCTGGGGTACAATGGGAAAAAGTCTAGAAAGCTTCTACAACAGTAAGACCATTCAGCCGCAACGAAATCCCATTTGATGATTTGACAAGCACTACTACCAACAAAATAATCAAACCCACCGATTCATGGTATCAGCCAATGATGAACCGGTGAATGTGGCAACCGCCCGCGCAGCTACCAATCGTTCAACCGGATTCGCTGATCCTAACATATGGAGAACCCGTTCGGCAGCCTAAACAAATTTTTCCATATTCCTTTTGTCTCTTTTCGTCTGCAAGAGGATGCTCCGCACCGTAATTCGCTGTCTTATTTGATTCGAATTCTCACCTTATCAGAAAACCGTGATCCAACTCGAAACCACATACAACGATGCAACTCCAACCTTGTGATGAATGCCTAAACACAAATAATGGGAAATGGGAATATACGACCGGCAGGAAAACAAATTACTAATAAACGAGAGAAATTCACGACTTGTATCAAAATTCAGATCATTCAGAATCAATGGAAATTACGCAAACTGGAATAGAACAAAACGCCCACCTCATCATCAATATCACTGTCCAATTCGAAATAAGAATAGAATTCGGGCAACTGGTCAATGTTAAAGTTGCAGCAAACATGGAGAAGGAATTCGGCATTTTTAGACGAGAAAGACGGCTCCTCATCCAATTGTAGAGAGAGGATTTTAGAAGCGGAAGGGCTGGAAATGTACTCATTTCACAGTAATGTTAAAGCAAAATGCTAGCCGGAAAAATTTGCATATGATAAGCAAATCCTATGTATCCTATGCTAATTTTGTACGATTGCCTTTGTACGACGCAAATTTTCCAAAGGGGCTAGCATAGCATTTCGCTTTAAAGCTAAATACCGGTCGGTTTTTGAAACGCATCGTGGACACCTGAATGCTTGCGTATTTAGCTGAGTTGCTCGGCTTTAGCTCGGGTTTTTATTAATGTATGTTCATTTGCCTAAACAGCAATCAGCATAAGAATTCGGTTGTCCACGATGCGTTTAAAAAAAAATATATCACTACTTATATTCACACATACAATCAATCAGATACAACATCAATCAAGTACATGGAACAAGTGCGGAAGGTTTCGAGCGTCGTGCTTCTTCAATCCGCGGGGGAATGCGTGGAGGGGAGATTTTTCTTCAGATAATGTCGATCCTTGATCTTTCCAATGAGGTTTTGTGGAGTTATACAGAGTGTTTGACGACGAGACGAAAGGACAAATCCCTCGAAGTCTTCAGGCTAGGCAATGGGGGATTCGCCTCGATTTTCCCCGCCTCGGTGGCATTGAGTGTGTGTTGTGGCTGGATTCGAACTCGGGTCGGCTGACTGCGAAGCGCGGACGTTTCCAATGGGCCACCGAGGCCCTTTGGAAGCCCTTTGGCCCAAAAACAGTACGGCATTTCGCTTTAAAGTGGTTAGGACACTTAGTTCTGGTTCTGAAGCATATTCCGTACAACTGCTAATGCTAACTG
>JAANDG010000147.1:240000-270499 GCA_036852015.1 Pelodera strongyloides | reverse complement strand
AACAGCTCAATATGTTTCGGCTCAGACACTGTAAGCAAAAATCGATACATTTTTTCAAATTTTAAAGTATTTCCTCCATCTATGATCAGAGTTAACAAGTAAGCTAATCTCCATTGTATTTCTTGTAAAAAAGCGGGATTTGGAGCGAACGCTTAGAAAAATGAGGTCAGAAACTGGGGGTGAATTTTATCTCGAAATGTTCGTAAGCCTGGAGGCGCGCATGCCGGACGCGAGTTTTTAGGACCAGGATTAGTGGGCTATTGGTGGGCTATTTGAGGACGAGCCTGGGGATCAGAGCCTAGCTGCTCCGGAGCGCGCGCCTCAAAAGGCGGGCGCTAAGCTGACACATAAGATGCGCGCGGGCTATTGTGAGCGTCCCGGAATGCAGTGGCGCGTAACTGGCAAGCGAGCGGGGAAAAGAGGGAAAGTAAAGGGAAAGTTACTAGGTGTTTCACTTTTGCAAACCCCTTTTAAAGTGACATGGCACGTGGTATTGAAACTTATGTTGGACAACTCCAAGTAGTATATGCAAACTGAGTTCCATACCATGTAAAATCATGTAATAAATAAAATGTGGTGAATATTAAAGGGACAGGAAAACGAGAAAAAAGTTTTCCTCAAGCACACGAAGTCCGAAATTTCATATATATTACTGCGAATACCATATTTCTTGTCCGAAATTTCATATATATTACTGCGAATACCATATTTCTTTACACTTAGAACTTGCAGAATTATTCCCCGGCAAACTGTTCGGCCAGCGTAGTCAATACGTTGTTAGTGTTTACATCAGTTCATAGTATTCTTTCTCTTCATAATAATGGTCAAACGAATGAAGATCATTCCTACGATTATAACAAGGCGTTGCCAATACTGAATGCCTAAAAGCGAAAAAAAAAATGATTCTGACTACGGTACCTCGTGCAACATCTGCGAGTTCTGGGCGTTCTAGGTGTAAAGAAATTGCGGTTTCCGCAATAATATTTCTGGAATTCCGGACTTCGTGTGCGAGTTATTTGCGGAAAATTTTCTCGTGGGCCTACTGTCCCTTTAAGAAGCAATTAAACTAACAGTTTAATAATAATAATAATACCAGTTTTATTGATCAATGCACTTGTTCAAATCGTTTGCATTTCTTTGTGATTAAACTTGACCGGACGCCGTCTACATTTCAATATTCAATGATGCGTGGCCGATGACACCAATCTTTAGAATGTATTTTATTACTCGCTCACCCTCTCTCTCTCTCTCTCTCTCTCTCTCTCTCTCTCTCTCGCTCTTCCTCTGTCTCAGACTCCTTCTTAGACTCCTTCTCTTCATCTCTATCCGAATACTCCTTAGTCTCTCTCTCTATCTCTCTGACTTCTCTATTACTCTCTCCTCTCTCCCCCTCTCTCTGTCTCTATCTCCGCGCCAAATTCAAATTTGCATATCGTTTACTGTACTAGAAAGCTGGTCAAACTTGTTCGACTACCACCTTATTTGAATGAATTGTCATATATCCGGACGATGCGCAATGAAATCCAAAAGTAGTTGATTGCGTTGAGGGATCAATGCCCATTTCTCGGATCACTGCGCTTTATTAGTTTTAACAATCGATGTTCAACGTCTTCAAGGGGAATGAAGTTCTTGGAGAAGTGATAGTGTTAATGTGTCACTAACAGTTTTGTAAGAAGAATTATAAGGGACCGGACCAATAACAACAAAATTTCATTTTTCTCTGTGAAGTTACGGTGGCTTATTAAAGTTAGCGCGGCACATTTTGGTTCACCACTTTATGCCTACATCAACCAGTATTCATTTATTGCATTCAGGCATCTGCATACTTTTTGTATCTACTTTGGGAAATTTGCATATTATGCGAATTTCCTATGTTCTGTATCAAGAAATTCTCAACTTCACTTTTCAAGAAATTCTCAACTTCACAAAAACATAAAATATAAGTGAAAGTTGTTAAAGGGAGAGGCCCACGAGAAAAAAGTTTTCCTCAGTTTACTTGCACAGAATCTCCGGAGTTTCAGAAATATTACTGCGAAAACCGCATCTCTTCGCATCTAAAACTCGCAGATATATTCTATGCTAAACAGTTCGGCCAGGCACCGTAGTCTGAAACAATTTTTGCTTTTTTATGGCATTACAGTATTGGAAACTCTTTGTTATAATGGTAGTAATGTTCTTCATTCGTTTAACAACCATTATGTAGAGAAAGAATGCTAATGGACGGATATAAAATATAAAAGGGTATTTTAACCTTTCTAACTACGGTGCCTGGCCGAACTGTTTAGCATAGAATATCTCTGCGAGTTCACGATGCAAATATAGGCGGTTTTCAGAGTGATATTTTTGAAATTCCGGAAGTATTGTTCAAGTAAATTGGGGAAACATTTTTCTCGTGGGCCTCTCCCTTTAAGATTTCAAAAAACTTTGTCATAAAACTCTTTATTCGAATCAAAAACTAGGGAAAACAAAAATAAACTCTGAGCATCAAATGCAACACATATTGTAGGTGTAATCGTTGTCTGTTTTAGTAGAGGCAACAAGAAGAAGAAACGTGAAAAAAGATGTAACATATATTTTTCTTCACGGTGAAAAATTCCGAGCACCTTGAATTTGAATAGTAATAAAAAATATGTATACTGATAATTGAGAATGGATAATAATGCAGATGACCCAGCTTCGGGAAAAGAATCCCTCGATTATCGATAAGTATATATTATTTGAAGAAAATGATTTCCATGGAGTTTCCAGTACTATGCAATAATCTAATGAAAAAGGTACAAAGCGAAATATCGGCCGGTTTTGAAACGCATCGTGGACAACTGAATTCTTACGTATTTATGCTAATTTGCTCGAATTTAGCTCTTTTTTTTATTCTAATTTATGTTCATTTGCATAAGCTGCTTGCGAATGCTGGTCTACCCGATGTGTTTCGAAAACCGGCCGGTATTTCGCTTTAAGTTGCCATCAATCGATAAACAATTTAGATAAAGACATAGAATAACTGACTAGAATACTGACGCATGCTCACCCGTCATAAAGTCAGAAGTTTGATTTTAATGCGATATGACACGTGGTTTGTAAAACATATGGTGGACAACAGTATTAGGTACATTCTGCGCGATCTATTCATTTTCTGGACCGGCACAGAATGGAACACTGTCTGTAATATATGAAATCTGGTTACCCAGAATACGTTTAACAAACCACTTGCCATATCGCTTTAATATAATTTGATTACAGAATTTGTCACAACATGATGAAAACTTGAGCAAAATATGTTATTATTGAGAACCTCATTAGTTAGCATTCAAAATGTAAAGTAAGACGGAAATATATAAGGTTCCACTTCATATGTACAAAAGAAAGTGAGAAAGAGAAATTCAGATAAAGAAGGATGGATACTAATAGTTTTATAATTTGGGGCAGTTACTTAAAATTGAATCTCGTTAAAAAATCGTTTATACTACAAAAATGAGCACCAGTTGTTTATACAGACCTACCAAAAATGTATAATATCATTCAAAACAATACGAAATAAGTATAATAAAACAAAATCTAGTGAATGCTCCATTAAGTGCACTTTAACATAGCACGAATGTAAACGGGAATAATACCGTAGTTTGAAATAAGCACCTGGCACCCTTGGTATCTTACGTAACCTATGGTATCAGCGTAACTACCATTCGGCGTAAACTTAAGCCCTTCTAACATACGCGTTGCGGTTTACATTGGATCTGTCCTGGTTAAACCGGCAGCGTAAAATACGAATGTACGTAAGTCGGAAACGAGCGTTGCACAGGGCGTAGCATAGTGGGTTGATAGTTGAGTTGATGTAGCAGAGACAATAGGAAATTGTAAATAGAATATCTGGGATGGAATTGGGAAAGAAAGCCTCCCAACATACGATCACTGAAAAAAATAGTGATTAAAATACTAAAAATAACGCATAAAGTATAAACTATAAACAACAAGATATGAACTACAAAACCATTCAATGTAGTGGGTCCCACTGTGGACTTCGGGTTTGGATTCAGCTTATTAGCATATGCTTATTAGTCAAACATTAAGCTAACCATGCAATTAGCAAGCGATCATATTCTAAGCAAAAAAATAATAATAATAATAAGACGTCATAGTGAAGCTTTCCCGCTGTTATATCACCACGATCAACACGATTTTATTACCTACACAATTAAAGCGAAATACCAGCCGGCTTTTGAAACGCACCGTGGACAACTGAATTCTTATGCTAATTTGGTCGAATTTAGCTCGCGTCATTTGCATAAGCTGCATAAGAATGCTGGTGCACACGACGTATTTCAAAAACCGGCCGGTATTTCGCTTTAATAGTATTCAAATAAATAAAAAGATTATTTACCATTGTAAGGCGTCCACGTAATGATGAATGCGAACAAAATTGCGGATAGTGTTTTGGCTGCTTTGCTTTCCTGCAATAAAAAAAATCAAATAAAAAAAACCATACAATTTAGCCGTCAGAAGTTAAGAAGGTGCATTTTTTTAATAAAGAACATTTGTCTCCAATAATAAGATGTAGATTTGGTGTAAATATGAAGAACGAGCAAAGGGCTCGTGGCCACTGGCAACTTCACACATGACATTAGAAGAGGCGCCTTTTCGTTTTCATTATGGGGTTTGCAAGTATCGAAAAATTTTCCGTATCTTGGCACTACACGAGAATATCTACAGGCAGTTTTACGACCGATCGCCACGGGACCATTTTTTGTTCAAGAGTGCATCTCTTTTCGCTTAGTTATAACATAGCGCATTTTCTATAATGCGGATAACTTTCAAATGTGTATTCACAATTCACACTATTTTGCGAATTGTTACTTGCAAGGAAAACTCGCGGTTTTTGGCATACTTGCAAACCCCATAACGGCCGTCTGAGGGCAGAAACCACGAAACGAAGAGCTTATGTTTGTGTGCCTAATTGTAAGTACTCTCATAGAAGGGAAAATTGTAGTGGAAACTAGCAAAGAGCAAAGGCACTGGAAACATCCTATAAAGGACATCACTTCTATCCCGTGTATTGGAAAAACCGACAATCTGAATAAGAAAATAAAATAAAAATAAAAAAACAATAAATACCTGTTTTCTCTCATTCTTCCTTCGTTCTTTTTCCGATTTCCGTGCGTCGGAATCCTTTTGACTTTTCGAAATATTCGATTTGCCGTTTCGGATCGGAGTTGAGAGGTTCTCTGAAATTATATGCAAATTATATGCCCGGCGGGCCGGACCGTGTATTTCAGGCACGGGACCAGCGCGAAGTTCACATCTCTTGCGAAGACGGGTCTAACCTTCACATTTTTAACCTTTATCCGAAATTATATGCGTTTGTTGAAAAAAAAAGCGAGATTCATGATTTTTTGATTAAACTCGACATTTTGGGTATTTACGCCATATAATGGAGCGGAGGCAGATGTCGAGCATATGCTTCAAACCAAACCACGTGCCATAACACTTTAATAATAACCACGTGCCATAACACTTTAATAACGGTGTCATAAAAAAATAAGAGTACCATTGATGCTTGCCATCTTCTTGACCTCATCGCCCGGATGTAAATCGGTCAATTCGCTTCGACTTCGCGCACGGGTAGAAGCGCTGCGGTTCGGTTGCGCTTCACTGAAAGCGGAAAAAATACTGCACAGAATGGAACACAATTTGCATACATATAACGGATGGCATGTGTTTCAAGAGATCGTGCTGTACCGCTTTAAAATGGCAGTAGTCAATCATGCTCTTAATTTCATACAAATAGCTCTGGCATCTTTTTGCAAGGTCGATCTTTGTTCTTAAAGCGAAATACCTGCCGGTTTTTGAAACCCATCCAGTACGATATAGCGTATGCAAATGAACATGGAGTAGAATAAAAAATCGAGCTAAATTTTCATACCGGCCGGTTAATGAAACGCATCGTGGACACCTGCATTCTTATGCAGCTTATGCAAATAAACATAAATTAGAATAAAAATCGAGCTAAATTTGATTAAATTAGCATAAATACGTAAGAATTCAGTTGTGCAAATTAGAATAAATACGTAAGAAATCAATTGTACACGATGCGTTTCAACCCGCCGGTATTTCTCTTTAAAGTAAATGACAAGTCAGCATATATAGTAGTATTGTCGTGCGTACTTTTAACACAACAAAGTTACCCAAGGCTTGCAATTATTCGTTGATTGTTATCAAATAGTCATGCAGTCATGCATGACATTCTTTCGCTTTACGAGACAGCGTAACCTTTGTGATGCGCAGTATTTAGCATTGCTAAAGCCACTCATGCTTGATCATGCTCCTTAGTGTAGATCAAGCCGATAAGCAGCCATAGGCGGAGAGCATAGGTGTCCCTAGCCATGTTCCTCAGCTTAAAACACCGATTAACCTTAAACTTCGCTCTCTTTGTGGGTGTGCGAGTGGAACTGTTAGTGCGGAAAGAAGCACTTGGGGTTTTGGTTTAGGTGGCGTGGGTGGAGTAGGTGGTGTGGTTTCTCTGAAAATCCTCGATAGCTTATTTTAGAGCTAAGGAAGGTACGGTATCCTTCCTTACCGAGTGATACCTTACTTCAGGACTATGCGTTCGCACGACGTTACGCGTTATGTCGGAGAGTTAGCGTGCCGTGATCAATCAATGTTATTAAACAACTAAGTGTAAGTGTTAGAGTGCAAGTGTAGGTTAAAAATGTGAATTTGAAGATCTTCCATGAGTTAAACACACATTGCATAGACACCAGTTAGGTTTAGTACTGGCTTATTGTGTAAGACACCTTTGGAATACCCTGGAATACCGTGCACCACCATGGAATACCTGGGCAACCGCGGAATACCCTGGAATACCATGGGTATTCCGCGGTTGCCCAGGGTATTCAATGTTATTCCACGTTTCAAAACAACGGTGTGTTAGAGTGCAAGTGTAGGTTAGAAATGTGAAGTTGAAGATCTTCCGCGCGTTAAAATTAAAAGTTAATGATTGTCACACATTACATAGAAACCAGTTAGGGTTAGTAGTTAGTAGTTAATACTTGTTAAAGTTCATGTTAGTAGGACAGACATAATTTAAAAATCTCGATTCATACAGGTGCAAAGGCCAAAGGCCACGAAAAGAGTTGAATAAAAAGGGAATAAACACAGAAAGAGGGAGAGACAGAGAGAGAGAGAGAGACAGAGAGAGAGAGAGAGAAAGACAGAGAGACAGGAGCAAAAGAAAGAAAACTATCAAATATATACTTACTCAAAAGCTCCCGAGTCACACGAACTCAATCGAACACTTGGTCTGCCTCCCTCGTCTTTTAGTTCGATGAGTACTGTGTACGTGTCGACCTAAGTAAAGTGGATTTTTGCCGATATATTAGAATTGTGCGGCGACATCCTTGCGCACGAATTGGGTGCGAAGCCGCTCAAATTCTCATGCGCGCAGAATTCCCTTCGGGTTTTAAGTCTGCGCCAGCGCTAACATTTTATTCAGCGTCCTCTTATTGTTGGCATACAAATACATTCTGACGGTGTATTCTAATTCAAGGGCCAAGCTAGTATGAATTGCTGAGTGAAGCACTAATAATTAACAGATTGTACAGTGTTTGCCCGAATGTTGCTGACTTGCTCACGTTACTGCACTGACATAGCCTAGGCTTCCTGCCGGTCTTTATTCAAATCAGTCCCTACTGAATTATCGAAAAATAGAAAAATTTCATACCGGCCGGTACCTGAAACGCATCGTGGACACCTGCATTCTAATGCAGCTTATGCAAATGAACATAAATTAGAAAAAAAATTGTGCTAAATTGGACTAAATTAGCATAAATACGTAAGAATTCAGTTGTTCACGATGCGTTTCAAAAACCGGCCGGTATTTCGCTTTAAATTTCATACCTGCGGTCGATCGGGCGCATTTCTCGATCGATAACGACTGCCATTCTTAGGGGAACCTGTGCCGACCGATGTGCTTTCCTACAAAAGAAAACCATTTTCATTAGACGTCAAACTAGCTAAATTCGGTTAGCAACGGGCGTCCTTTCTGCCTTAGGCTTAGGCTCAGGCTTAGGCTTAGGCTCAGGCTTAGGCTCAGGCTTAGGCTTAGGCTTAGGCTCAGGCTTATTCTTCGGATAGTTCAGGTAATCATCAATTGTCTGTCAGTTGCGGACGATATCGTTTGACCGATCTCTCATAACAAATTAAATACCAGTGATTTTCGCCGTCATACTCAGACCGTTGTCAAATTATCATAATTTTTCCGTGGGAAAACTACATGATATAAGCCTAATGACATCATAAGATATGAAGATATCTTATTATATAAAAGAGTAACTGTAGCGTGCGCGAGCACTCACGTTACGAATAAATTGTTCATTTGAGTATAAAAGAGTGCCGCAGCTCAAATTAGAATATTCTCATGTAAAAGAACGATGTATGTCTTCATTCGTAAAGATGTTCATCTATGTTACAGACGTTTCATAAGTATGGAAAGACGACTCAGGCGGCGGAGCCGGCCGGTTGTATGATGATATGATATATGATAAGATGAAGAAAAGATATTATGATAAGATGGAGGTATGCCTACCTCCATTCCGGGACTTTGTGGAATGCTCGGCTTCCTTTTCTGATAGAAGGACGACGTAACGGACGTATCGTCGATATTAACAACGGCCTCCGAAGAATCAGCCGACGAATTCTCCGAGCGGCCAGTACAGGCGCGCAACCAGGAAAAACGTCTGAAATGTTGTACATTTTTAAAGAGATATGACACGTGGTTTTGTAACTTTTACTGGACAACACATTCAGACATGCTCCATGAGTAATGTCATTGATATACATCTTCACATATAGAGCTTTGTTCTTAAAAGCACATGTAATGGAGTGACTGAATCAAATCAGATATAAAACAGAATACACCAGATTAAGGGGTTTTCACTAGTAACTAAACTACTCAAAGGGGCACTAAACTAACTAACTACGTAATAGGTTGTCATGATCAACGTGTACGTTGTGTACAGAACCGAGGTAAAAAAAATTAATTTGAATTTGAGCTGCACCAATGACACCATGCAAAATTTAATTGCCATATACATAACATAGCACTAGTGCTTACAAATGCTCTCTCTTGAAAAATAAATATTGCTCAATAATTATTATTCTCATATATTATCGCTGATCACATAAATATCTCTGTTATTTCTTATTCAATATTTTCTGCGGAATCTGCTTTGGTCCCATCCCCATATTTTCTTTATGCCATTCGACCAAGCATGTAAATGTATTTCTTTGCTCAAATCTATGCTTTTTTTATAAGACAAAGAGACCGCGAAGGGCTCTTAGCACCACTAAAAAGAAGTTCTTAAGAGGAGGCGTGCCTCTTCGGGCAAACAAACTTTTTCATTCTTATTCCATGTATAAAAGAAAATCTTGGAGATTATTCTACAAAGTAAGAAAACACATTTATCGATTGTAAGATGAAGTTGACATCGACACCAGGGTCAACAATTCCAGGAAAGGATTCTAGCTCATCAGAAGGAATATGAAAAAGAAAATGACAGAGATGTAGACAGATCGGAAAAGGAGAGAGAGTGCGTGAGCAAGATAGAGAGAGATTAGAGAGAGAGAGATGGAGAGTAGATAGAGATATTTAAAGAGAGCAAGAAAAAAAAAATAGCTAGGCAGAGGGAACCAGGAATATATACAGGAAGAGAGATCGATAAAAAGAAGGGAAGCGAGAGATAGAGAGATAGAGAGATAGAGAGATAGAGAGATAGAGAAATAGAGAGATAGAGAGATAGAGAGATAGAGAGATAGAGAGATAGAGAGATAGAGACGTAGAGAGATAGAGAGATAGAGAGAGAGAGGGAGAGATAGAGAGAGAAGGAGAGAAAGAGAGAAAGAGAGAAAGAGAGATATGGTTATAAAACTAAAGATCACTAAACTTCCTTACCTATGCTTTCTTCCGGTAACAAATCCCAGAGCATTGGTTGTCTTTCTGCTGCCTTGTCCTCCAGTACTTCCACCACTTTTCACCAGCGAATTCGAAGAAGGCGTAGTATGCAAATCTCGCCGTATCGATCGATGCTGAAAATCGATAATTACCAATCGATAATTATCAATCGATAATTAACTAACCGGTCATTTAGACTTACTAGTGGAATGATATAAAGCTGATGGGCTGGATTGGCTATTGATTTCAACTGGATAATGATTTATATCGACTGGGGGAAATACAAGCTGATTCGCTCGCCACTAGGGAGACTTGGGGTGTGGGCCGCGTGAAACCGGCGCTGATTTGGCCAAATAACGGCGCGCGTAATGAACACTGCTCGCACACGAGCTTTCAGGTTGTAGAATCATTTCATGCATTGGTGGATCAACAAACAAGTTTTGAAACATTCCTTGGGACAGGATTACAAAAAAAGTTTGAGGGAAAACGGAAAACTCCAAACACAATGGCACCTTTCTCCGCTTTTTGGGACGATAGGCTGAGTCTTGTGGCTAAAGGACTAGTTTAACTGAAAGTGGTGCATATAGAGCAGATAAAAATGCAGTCTTGCCGCTTGGAGCTCGAGGTAACAGAAGAAGTACGTAAGGGCAACAAAAATTAAGCCAGGCGAAGTTTTGCGGTAGATTATTGGTAAGGCGTGTATACATCTCTGTGCCTTAGTAGCACTTAACACATAACGAGGCAAGTTTTAGTAAAACCGTAGTAGCGCGAGCTTACAATAGGATATTCACGTGTATGGCCCACAAAAGCTTAAGCGACATGGTTTATAACAAGCGTAGCTCACACCATTAGCCGAAATAAGCAATTAGAGTCCATTAGGAACAGTAAGTTAATTATATAAGCAATTACGTCCGAAAGTCACACAAAATTTTCACACACTCTTACCATTCCGCATCGTCTTGTCTACATGACAAGTAAATTAGTTGTTGATTTATTTGATTAATTGACAAAACAATTACAACTAGAAGCAAACTGCAAGTGTGAGATATGGCGAAAACTTCTATAATATGTTATGTGGTGCTATACTAGCTGCCTTGGCCTTTCGAAATTACAGTGCTTTGAAACAAAATGGGCGTACTCGCGTACTTTACAAAGTACCTTACAAAATGCCGGCGTACCTTACAAAGTACCTTACAAAACACCTTACAGAGATTAGTTTGGGTTAGTAAAAAGTAAGTAACCAAACAATTAAGCCTAAGTTAGTGCATGTTCAGAGTTAGTCAAACATGCTAGTGCACTAGACGTATAGACGTACGCGTCGACAGATATAGAAACATCATTTTGTAGCACAATTGAGTTTGACATTGATGGTTTTTCCAATCAAACACGTACCTGGATTGCCTGAAGTTTTGAAAATTCTTTTTGTCGTTTCTGTGTTTCGTGGTAGACGCGCGAGTACAAAATGATCATAATTGTGACTGGGAGGTAGAAGGCAGCGATGGCTGTTCCAACCTAAATGTTTAGTATGAATAGTGGACACTGGACACGATAAAACTACCACGGTTTGCTGACTGCGGTAGGTAGTCCTACCTTTATACTGCGGTAGGTTGCCTCAGTTTTAGACTGCGCTAGGGTGTCATGACCCACGATTTAGATGTGGTAGGTTAAACTAAGGTAAGATATGTCTATAGCACGCTAGCGTAATCGAACAAGAAGGCTATACTATAGTGGTGGTTAAGTCTGTCCTAGTTAGTAATGATATTATGTATTCCTAATTTTAATCTATATTCAATTAAAACCGAAAATTTACCGTTACGTAAGGATTCGTTTCCAGAAACTGCACGACGCAAGTGCCTGGTTCAACAGTGAATTTTCCTGAAATATTTTTTTTATAAAGTCAACCATAAATTACAAATTAAGTTTGTAAAAAATAAATAATAAACTAAATCATGCAATAATTTCTAGAAAAAAACTTACCTTCAATATATGGCCAGCTGATAATCCATGGCGGCCACAAAATCAGCGAAATAATATAAGTGCAAGCTATCATTGTCAGCGCCTTCTTGGTGGTTCTCCTGTAATAGAAAAGGAGAAATTCGGAAAATGGGCACATATTTCAAACTTTAGGGGTATTTTCATGGACTCTTCAGTCGTTACTGGTCTTTGTTTACCGGTACAGTGGCAAGGCCATTGCTCCACGCCACCGGTCACTGGTTCGATCCCGGCCCGGAACATACCAAACGTGTAAAATTAGGTAGCTGGGTAAAACCGACGGAGATAAATCTTCCCGAGAAGATTGGCCACCGGGAGGTTTAAAGTCGGCTGCATGGCCGACTGCACTGTTTCTGCGGAGTTCGGTTGATAAACGTACTCTTTAAGTTTATGTTTATCTTTATACTCCCCAACCGTACCGCTTTAAAAGTGGTACATTCACTCACCTTGGCCGATATGTGAGAGGTCGTGTGACCGAAAAGTATCGATCAAACGAGATGAGCAAGAGATTGAGCACAGAAGCATTACTCATCAGATAGTCGACGCAAAGCCAGAACTGGCACATCGCGTAACCGATACCCCACGTACGCATAGCGATGTAGTAGGTCATCAGCGGTATCGAGATGAAACCTGAATATTGATTTAGCGTGGGCCTGATCCTTTATGAATATGTGGCGTCTAGCCCAATCTGCGCCGGACCATCGCCCGGAATGCGCGCGTGCACTCGCGAAAGTAGGCGTAGGGAGAATGCAACGCGCATGTATTGATTTATCGTGAGCCTGACCCTTTAAGAACATGTCATCAGACGAATGTTGATAAGAAATGCATCTATATACAACGCAAACTCTCATGGCGCCCGACAAATAAAACCAGGTCTCGCCCAATCTTCGCCAGACTATCGCCGGGTAGTCGAGCGTGCACTCGCGAAGGTAGGGAGAATTCAACGCGCATATATTTTTAAATCTGATTCGACATCAATTGTTGCATTTTCGTACAGTTGCGCCAAATTGTCGCACCACGTTTCGTCAGCGGAGGCGCACAAGTGTACGAGACTGATTAAAAACCAGAACAACTTACCTATTGTAATATCAGCGACAGCCAAACTGAACAGGAAATAATTGCTTATCGTTTGCAATTGTCGGTCGATTTTGAAGGACACCATCACCTTAATTTTATCGGCTTTAGCTGAGTTTTGAATTGCAATTAGCGGTAACATGGCTAATTACTCATGAGGATTAGCTTAGTGACATGCACGCTACAGTACTTCATGTAGATACTTACCATTAGTACTATTTTGATATAAACTCTTAGTTTACACGTACAACGTAGTAACGGAATTATTGGTTCAACTCTACTCTATACTAGTAACCAACCAGAGGTCAACGAAGCAGAAAAAATGCACAAAAATGCCCGTAATTTGACCGGAAATTTTCAACTATGATCTTTGCACTTTAGGAGATTTATTTATCCCAAACTATTACTACACAGGAAAACGAAATAATTGCCGAAACCACAAAAAAACCGTCGTTCGCCCACCCCCAAATGGTTTTTCCGAAAAAACCATCTGGTGACTGGTTCATGTCCATTTGGTGACCACCTGATGACGGTTTTCGATGGAACTTGGTCACGAATTGGGCACCAGATAGGCAGGCCCACGAAAAAAAAACAGTGAACCGTATCCAAATGGGTTCACCCATTTCTTGTAATAAGTTTGTAACGTGTACCATTAAATTTCCAATGGTGGTGAGGACGGCGAAAACGACACCAATAACTACAATGCCAGAAATTCGTGCTTCGCGCCAGTCGCCCTCCCGTGGTGCTGCTGGAAAATTAATTAATTGATTATATTTAAAGAGAAATACCGGCCGGTTTTTGAAACGCATCGCGGACAACTGAATTCTTACGTACTTATGCTAATTTGCTCGAATTTAGCTCGATTTTGTTTTTTTCGAATTTAGCTCGAAGTTATGTTCATTTGCATAAGAATTCTGGTCTACTCGATGTGCTTCAAAAACCGACCGGTATTTCGCTTTAAATTATCGGAAATAGCTCAGGATCACGAAACATTTAATTTTGCTTTCTTGGGAAGTTGTTGAAAAACATTTAATGTTATTTGTGGAAACTGCCTCTACTCATTGTCAGTACAATATATGCAGTTTAGTGAAAGTGTTATTGTCCTTTTGCCATTCATAATGCTCTCGAATTTACCCTGGCTACTAATCGAAAGAGGAAAGAAGCACAACTGGTCGATTAGCGCAACTGGCAAGCTCGTTGAGCGGCGCCCGCATGACCCGGGTTCAAATCCACCCAGAGTTTTCGCTCCGACAGCGCAAGTGCTCTTTCGGAGATAAACTCATGGAAAATAAAATAACATGATCAGTTTCGAGGTTTGCCTCTCATAAATTGAAGGTAGACGGTAGGTGTAATCATACAGTACATAGAACATTTATATTTGCAAATAATATGCTTATTATAATGGGCCTTTTATTGAGATTACTGATTCTTTACTGTTTTTTACTGTGAACCTTGTTTAGAACGTTTAGAACTAATGATAAAATGTGAAAAGGAATAATAATAATCAAATATTCGGTATATCAATTGTGAAGAATAATACAGAACCTGGTTACACCCAATTTGAGTCCAACTATATCATATCAAACCTAATTATAAGATTTAAACCCTGAGAAAAAGGATAACAAAACAATAAAACTATGCCAGAAAAAGATATGTTACTCTGATGTTATGACAATGACAATGACATATGTATTTGTAATTATGACAATGACAATTAGAAAAAAATGTACCTGTTGTGAGCAGGTCCCACGGGTCCATTGTGCTCGAAATCTCTGTTGAATTGCTCATTTGATCGTTTAAAACCTGAAAATATGAACAACACTAACATGACTCATCCACTACGATTTTGCCGCGCGCCTACTGCGACGGATCGCGGCAGTTGCGCTACAAGTGCGCCAATGATGCGCCATTAGTGAGCCAACTGGAATTATGCACAATTTTCACGAACTCCTGGCGCAGCGCCAGTTGGCGCGACGATGTCGCTGGAGTAAAGACAAGATACTCGTAAAAAGTAGCACGAACCTGCATGACTACACTAAATAGATGCGTGTTCCGGAATGGGAGGACGACCGCGGACGCGTTAGAGATCCCCAGATGGGGACCCGCCGCGTGCAGCGGACGTACCATCGGACGCCTGGAAAATCAATAAATCGATAATCTTAAAAAAATCTATAAAAAAAAAAAAAAAAAAAATAAATCAAAACTGTTGCAAAAAATCAATAAATCAATCATCTTTCAAAAAAATCAAGTAGACCGTCAGCAAATGGATAACTAGAAGATTTTAAACAACCACAGTTTTTCAGCATTTGCATGATCAACAAATGCAACCATAGCTTCTTCAAACAGGCAGATAAGAAGACAATTAATGGAGGAACAAAAATTTTTTCAAAAGGGTGTTTAAATGTAGAATAGTTCCTGGTATGTTATGTGAGTTTGTTAAACTATACTATACACTGTAACATAACTGATTGTAGATTGTAAATTGTTTTGGGTTTTTTCCCCGAATAAAAGGTGCTTTTAGTTTTTAGTAAATGCGCAAACCGCAGTCAAGTAGGTGTAAGCAGCCAATAAATGAGAAAAGGTAAAGCAGTCGTATCTCAGTCTAGGATCTTTTGAGTTCTTTTTGTCAATAAACTGCAGTAAATCACTTGGTATGGAAGCGGTCTGCATGAGGAATAATTGAAGGTAATCGCAAAACATCAAGTGAAAACATAAAGGGCTCGTGAAAAAATGTTCAGCATTTTTTTGTGAGCTTAAAGCGAAATACCAGCCGGTTTTTGAAACGCATCTCAAATATCAGCATTCGTATGCAGTTATGCTAAAAGGGGTCTACTGGGGTCTATTTTTTATTCAAATTTATGCTCATTTGCATATGAAGCATAGTAAATTAGGGAGTACTCGATGCGTTTCAGAAACTAGCCGGTATTTCGCTTTAAAGCGAAATACCGGCTGGATTTTGAAACGCATCGTGAACAATTGAATACTTACGTATTTATGCTAATTTGCTCGAATTTAGCTCGATTTTTTATTCTAATTTATGCTCATTTGCATAGGCCGCATAAGAGTGCTGGTGTACTCGATGCGATTCAAAAACCGGTCGGTATTTCGCTTTAAAGCGAAAGCGTCAGGGCACATTTCAGGTATGGACCTGACTCCTCAGCTTTCACTAAAGGCGAAATACCGGCCCCTTTTTGAAACACATCAAGTACACCCAGCATTCTTAGGCAACCTATGCAAATGAACATAAATCGGAATAAAAAATCGAGCTAAATTCGAGCAACTTTGTATAAATACGTAAGAATTAAGCTGTCCGCGATGCGTTTCAAAAACCGGCCGTTATTTCGCTTTAATATAAGTATTCAAATAATGTTAAGAGGAATACCGTGGTCTCACTCACTCTAATTTTACAAATTTAAATATTACGAATCTGACGTTGTCCTATCTACCAGAAATCAGAATAAAGCGTCAGGACATGTCTAGTCATAAGGTTTTTACGTCGAAACACCAATTTTCGCGAAAACGTCAATGCAGCGAGCGATCAAGACGCCAAATTTCCCACGACGCCAGATTTTGTGAGCAGCTTAGGGAAATTTGCATTTAAAGTTCTTCTTCTTCGAGCATCACCAAGTATGTCGACCCTTTTTGATCATGCAAGCTATTTTATTTATTTATTTCAATCAAACGATTTGTAGGATAGTGATCTTGAAGGCTCAGGCTGACGAGAAACTTTGAAACAAACACCGGCAAGGGAATCTGGGCGATCCCTCCTGGCCTCAGTACCTCTGCGATTAAGCTATATTCTTTGAAACACTGTATTGAACCACCCTTGAATAAAGGTGCACGCTCTTGAAGCGTAAAATTTTTATATGCGTGCGAGCATTACGAATGCCAAAACTGCATGTAAAACGCAAAATTATACCGGAATAACCAATAACATAATCATACGTTTGCAAAGACCGTAGAAAATTTTTGACAAGGGTGAGGGCCAAATAATTAAAAATATTGATATAACCTTAGGTGAGCATTCGATAAAGACCACGTAAAGCGCTCGACAAACCCCCCAAAAAAGCCGTTAGGCCGTTAACAATGTATGAACGAGCGGAAATATATCATTGACACTTGTTGGGATGAGCAACCCATTAAAAATAGGGAGAGAAAGGCTTGTAATAATGAGGTGCGAATAGCTGAGAAGCAAAAAAAAACACATTTTTGGAATGTACTGGTACTGGTAGCTCTTTGATCGAGTAGTTTTGCAGCAGTGAAATAATTTAGCCGTTAGCGACTATTGATTTGTAAGGTAAGAGTAAATGCAGTTGGGTAAGGATTACTAATCGTAAGCGATTTTGCGGTCACTGGTTTTTAAAACAAGTAACAATTAAATTAAAAATTGGTTCATAAATATATATATATTGAGTGAATATTCTGTGTTGTTTTCCCATTTGTTTAAAAGCGGCTTTTCAGTATCTTTTAGGAAAAAGGATAAAAAGGTATTACTTATTCATTAATTTATCAAAGTACTCTAGACTTATTTCATCTTTTCTCATGGCTATCACACAGTCTACAAAACATTTAAAGCGGTATGTCATGTGGTCTTGAAACATTCGCTGTGTAACTGTATTTGCACTTGTTTTATACAAATCATGTTCTTTTAGAAATTTGAACATTTGGATCTAGATATAGAAGTATTGTTACGTATTTAAATTGAAGCGAAATACCGGTCGGTTTTTGAAACACATCGCGGACAACTGAATTCTTACGTATTTATGCAAAGTTGCTCGAATTTCTCTATAGTCGCAAAGTTGCTCGAATTTTTATACAGTCGATGCGTTTCAAAGACCGACCAGTATATCGCTTTAAAAAATGATGTAATCTAAAATAAAATGTGCAAAACATGTATTTGTGCTTGCTCGGTCCGAGTGCGAGTGCTTTTAAAGGTTTCTTATTCTTATTCAATCCCAGAAGCCGCAACGGGGATATAAGGAAATCGGTCATCCGGAAGCTGAACGACGAGCCGATTTTTACATACATATACGAGGGAAAAGGGTGAAAATAGTATCCAGGTAGTATATAGTTTCCTGGTTTTAATATAAGGATAGTGTGGAAATAGTATTCATATAATAATTATGTCTATGGATTTATTAAAAGAAATAAAAAGTATCCAAATAGTGATAGATCTACGTGCAGAAGTAGGCGAAGATAGTATCCAGGTAGTATAATATATGTTGATCTATGAAAAGGATATTATGTAAATAGTACCTAATAATACGCTATGCAGAAGAAGGAAATGTAGAAATCGTATTTTATTCAAATAAAACCGTGAAAAGGCCAGCTGAGGCGCTATTTTAACTGAACTTTTCCATCTCTTAATTGTCTAGATCTCCGCCTTACCATGCTATTTCGTTACTGCACGACTTTTTTCCGAGATGAAAAGTTCAGTTAAAATACCGC
Organism: Pelodera strongyloides; assembly: GCA_036852015.1. NCBI lineage: Eukaryota > Metazoa > Nematoda > Chromadorea > Rhabditida > Rhabditidae > Pelodera > Pelodera strongyloides. Next base: position 252,042 of record JAANDG010000147.1, on the reverse strand, counting down.
CTCTGGAAGTTACGATCACATACGTTTCTGTGATTTAATAATTGCTGTAGCGTAAATTGACAACATTTCTAACAGATGCTACTTTGTACAGAAAACCCAACAACTTATCAATCCTGTGTAGCTACTGTGGCCTCATTTCTTATTTTACGGCGCATTTACCGAGCGCGCTCTATAAAAACTTTAAAAATTTAAAGCGAAATACCGGTCGGTTTTTAAAACGCATCGCCGACAACTGTATTCTATTTATTTATGCTAGTTTGCTCGAATTTAGCTCGATTTTTTACTCTAATTTATGTTCATTTGCATATGCTGCATAGCATAAAAATGCTGATGTGCTCGATGCGTTTCAAAAACCGGCCGGTATTTCGCTTTAAAGGGTCAGGCCCATTTCAAATGACCCCTATTTTTGATGATTCCATCTGATTCTCCATGTCAAATATAGTAGGATGCAATATTTTTCTAATTTTCAAGCGCAAATGTCACGCAGTATTCATCGATTTACCCCTGCCAGTCATACCCAACTATTTATCGCATTTGTCACGCCCCGTCGCGCTAATTGGGCAATATGCTCTATTGGGCGTGGCAACTGCGATATATGGCCAATCAGCGCGAATGGGCGTGCCAACTGCGATGGATACCTGTGTATGACTGCTCACGGTAAATTGCTGAATAATGAGTGATTTTTGCGCTTGAAAATTAAAAAATTATTGCATCCTACTATATTTGACATGGAGAATCAGATGGAATCATCAAAGATAGGGGTCATTTGAAATGGGCCTGACCCTTTAAACTGTAAAGATGACTAAAATCCAAAATTTCGCATTGAGTGTCCACTCGGGTCTTTATCTCCTGGAGATTTTTTTTTATTTCTTCGAGTGGTTTAAAGGTGTGAGAAATGGTATAGGCTTTCGACTGATTGATCTCTTGAGAGTGGATTTGAGAGGATCTGATGGATTGGGCAAACGTTCGAATGGAACTCTCTCTCTCTGTCTCTCTCTCTATTCTCTCGCTCTCTCTCCCTCTCTCTCTCTCCCTTCTCTACATCTCTACCACTCGCACAATATCTCTTTCCAACTGTATATCATCTCTCTCTCTCTCTTTCTTTCTTTATATGCCAACTATCTCTCATTTATTGTGAGTTTGTGAGTCCTGCATTTTTTTGCAGCCATTAGCACTAGAGTGCTGCTGGCCTACAGTTTAGCTTCTGAATGATCGGTCTTTGAAAAATTTGATTATCGACGCTTAGGTTGAAGGGGGGGGGGGGGGAGGGGGGATTGAGCTAAACTGGTAGGACACGTGGTTTGTAAAAAAAACTGGACAACCTCAGTTTTATTTAGTATTATCAATTGTGTTTCATTATGCGTCGAAAATCCATAGAGGGAACAGAAATTTGCATGTGATACATGCAAATGCAGTTTATATGTTTCAAAACCACGTGTCATATCGCTTTAATAGGTTAATATTCTTATGCTAATTTATCAATCGTGCAACCAGCTGATCACTGACCAGCTGTCTGCAGATTGAAGCATGGGCTATGGAAAAGCATAAGATATATGCACAACACTTGATTTCACTCTCTGTTTGTTCTGGTGTAAGTGGACACTGAAGTGATGACTGGCAATGAGATAGTATCATGCTAATTGTCTCCTATTCTCATGCTAATTGTTGACAATCAGCAGATAGTATCGCGTTAATTGCCTCCTAATGATCAATGGCAGCGCATTACTGTAGCAATTAGGTAAACATTTGGTACTTATGAGGTATAATCATTCTAATTGACTTCTATAATCTCTCATGAACACTTATGATCAATTGCGCCATTATGAATGGTATAGACGAAAGCCATAACCCGATTATAACTGAACGGTTCGCGATGAGCACAAAAAGAAATCAATATTTAAAATAAAAGCAATGAGGTATTTGAGCAAAGGATATGAATGCCGGTGCGTTGATCAAGGAAAAAAATATATGTTCATGAGAATATAAATATACGGTGAATTTCTCCTTATTTGGGAGCTGGTTGCCTACAACTAATCATTGAATAGAGCGTGAAACATAAAATGAAACATTATTTGTCAATAATAATAACTTAACAATCAATGCAAATAAAGACTAAAGAACGTCAACCAAAGGGAACCATAAGACACCGCGCTTCACAACGCGAAAGTGCGCGAAAGTACTAGGGACCAAATGTATAGATGTATGTTCTGAACTGGGGATAGCTAAAAATGACCGAAAAATAGCTATAAGGATCGGGCTTACATCAAAAGCTGCTAACTGTAGGTGAATGAAAAGTGCAATTTTCATAAAACGACATCTGGCAGTCTAATTTCTCCAAACAGATAGTCAATAGGTAATTAATCGTAAAAAGTGACCTGGTCCTCTACCACATCTGGTGACTGGTCCGTTTAAACCGTCTGATATAAAAGGAATTACCGGCCGGTTTTTGAAACACGTCGAGTACACAAGCACTCTTATGCAGCTTATGCAAAAGAACATAAATTAGAATGAAAAATCGAGTTAAATTCGAGTAAATTTACATAAATAACATAAATACGTAAGAATTCAACTGTCCACGATGCGTTTCAAAAACCGGCCGGTGTTTCGCTTTAAAATAGAAAGTTGTTCTTTGCGTGGTAGTGTTGTAGAAACGAGGTGAGAGAAACAGATGGAAAAATCACAAGCAATGGACATAGTCGAGCGTAAATATCAAATAAATCATTACTAAACATATTAAAATATGAAAATACTAACGGTTGAGACAAAAAAAATAAAGCGGTATGCGACGTGGTTGTGAAACGTAGCTGGGCAAATGTATTTTGTGCAAACTGTGTTTCATAGTTTCATTCTGCGCCCTAGGTCACATAAATTTACATATAATACACAGGGGTCAGTTTTCCAACAAGCGTGCAATACCGCTTTAATTGATTATTATTATGAGAAGGATCATTTTGGCAACACTGAACACTTTCATAAAGTCAGGTATTTCTCCATACATATCTGTTGACTTACAGACGGAGAGGAATAGAGAAGGAGAGAAAACAAACGAGAGAAAAGAGTGTGAGAAAGGGAGAGGACGAGACAGTCACAGAAGCTAGGATCAAGGATATCGCTGTCACTGGTTCACTGCCCTCAGTGGAGAGTTTACCTCTGGCTTTCTCTCTGCTTCTCTAACTCTCCTATCGTACAATCCATTGGAATCCCTCTCACCTCTCTCTCTCTCTCTCTCTCTCTCTCTCTGTCTTTCTTTTCTCTCTCTTCTCTCTTTCTCTCTCTCTCTCTCTCTCTCTCTACCCTCTTTCACTGTTTCTCTCACCTGTCTCACCCTTCAGCTATACATCTCTCAATCTTTGCATACTGTTGACTCTAACAAATCACACAGACTTCAAGCTTCAAGCTTCAAGGTCACGTCACTCATTATATGAAAATAATTGCTTGCACTATTAATTTCTGCGTAAACCGATCGCATGAATATAGCTCTTAGCAGGCATGATATAAAAAATAATATAAAAAATAATATAAAAATGTATTATTGTGGTAGGTGAAGTACAACTGCGTTCTTTGAAAGCGTTAAAGTAGGCATTGTCTTTTCAACAGCTATCAAGTGGGGAATATGAGAGAACGAGTGGAGGCTCTTCACGGGGAACAAAAAAGGACCATAACCTAGTGAACATTAGGACTATGCCTAAGCCTAAGCCTAAGCCTAAGCCTAAGCCTAAGCCTAAGCCTAAGCCAAGCGTAAGCCTAAGCCTAAACCTAGACCTAAGCGTAAGCCTAAGTCTAAGTCTAAGACTAAGCGTAAGCCTGAGTCTAAGCGTAAGCCTAAATCTAAGCGTAAGTATAATAAACCAAAGCGTAACCCTAATGATACGCCCGGGCCATTTTCATCCGGGGGATCGTTTGATCTATGACCACGTTATTTTTCGAATGTTTCATGAAAAAAAAAGCTTCATATGCGATTTCAATATTAATATATAAGTCTCAATAGTATGATCGCCTACAATGACAACTATCTCTCCAACGCCACAGAGGAGAAAGAGAGAAAGACAACGAAAGAGAGAGAAAGAGAGAGAGAGGGAGAGAGAAAGGGAGAGGGAGAGAGAGAAAGATATGAGAGAAGATATATATATATATATGAGAGAAGAGAGAGAGAGAGATGAGAGAACGAGAGAGAGAGAGAGTAATACAAAAATAGTGGGATAGATTTTCAGATCCGATTACAAATTATGTATTGAATAAAAATTTTAAATATTGAGGACCAGCACGAATCGTAAGATCATTTTGTTCTAGTGTTTTTTTAAGTGGAATGGTACATGGGTTTGAAACGTACTCTGGATGCTTTCATTTGCATTTTGGAGGTACAAGGTTGTTTCATTCTGTGAGGGAGACACACACAAGGACCCATAAATTAGAATATAACACATGGGAATGCGGCTGCATTTCCATGTATTATATGCTAATTTCACCCATACGTGCAGTTTAATAAAATAAACAATGTTTGAAATAGAATCACTTGCAAAGTTCAAAATACAAGGGCGTCCTATTTCTAGCACCTTTAAACTATGAAAAGCATGACCTTATGTTCATAAAGCGTTCGCCAAACTGAGAAAACGTACGTCAATGGCGCAGTCGGACATATCAAGTTACAACCATTATCCATATTAAATATATAAATGAATGAACCAGCTCCTTTTTGAGATGAAAGCACAAAAACGTGATGGCACAACCGCATTACGTTATCGCACAACATTACGCTAACATGGGTTTTAGAGGGTCAGGCTCATGCAAATACAACGGAAGATACAAAAAATAATACAGCATAATTCTTTTCAAATTTAACGTATGCTTTTCACAATACCAGACACGCATTGCGAGCAGAAGAAATAATTGCCGGTTTTTTTTCTCTCTGTTTCTTTTTTCGACGTGCAAATGGCAGCAAAATCCGATAGTTAGAAACCGAGCCAAAAATCCTTAATGTCGAGAGACAACGCAAACCATATAAGACCCTCAGCGCATTCTTGTTTTTATTTTTTATGAAAATTATTGGCAATTATTACACTGTAATTGCCCGTGCGAACGTATAATGGATCAGGGTTTACGTTAGTGGATATTCCATATATTGGACTTGACCACGCGAAACTTGGTGCGCGGCGAAAAAATCGCGTTCCTCTACATTTCGCCCGGTCTTCGCCAGACTTTGGCCAGACTTTTGCCGTCAGTGGAAGCAAGGCCACGGTCTCTAGTGTCATTTTCATTATGCCAAGTGGTAGAACAAGCTTATAAACACAATAGCAGCTTCCTATTATAGCAATCGAATATGTAGTAAAATTGACACAAAAAGCAATCATGTAGATTGCATACTAGAAAACGAGAAATAAATAGGTAAATTTAGATTATATAGCAAATGTGAATAACGTGTCTACTTAAAATTTAACTTTTGTTTAATGAAAGTGCCCTAAAGAGTTGCAGCCAATCTATGGAATACCATCAGATAAACCAACGCGTTTCACAGAAAGGAAAGTCCCGTCTATCTATCCCTTCAAAAAAGTAACATCCAAAAGAACGAAAAGTCGATAGATTTTCCTACATGATTGGCCGCTTAGTGTCCAAATATGTATATTCACGTTCTTTTCAGACTCACATCAATTCTAGTGTGTGTGTGCGTTTGGCATATCTTTCTTGTTGTATTGTTTGACATTCGGCCGGTTTAGCAAAAAGCTCCCCCGGGAATATAGAAATAGAGGGGAGCGCTTGGAGTGACACGGGGAGTGCACGATTCTGACACAAAAAGACATCTACGCACTTATCGCTGATAGTAAACTGTTTTAAAATGGTAGAACACGTGGTTGTTGTATGCCGGAAGACTGAATTATCATGTATTACATGTAAATTGTGATTCATTCTGTACTGGGAATGCGCCACAGAAGTGTTCGAGCATAAGCTCCAAAACCATGTGTCATACCGATTTAAAGGTTCAGGAAATCGGAATGACTATACGACGTTGGTTTCACATTCCCACTGTTTAAAACTCCATGTTTCAGTCACAAGTCACACAATAAAATGTTTGTCGAGATGCGTTGTTCATTCCTAGTTTCGATAAAATCTCGCAATTGTTCTATGTATGTACGAACACCATAAATGTGCGTTTGTAATTGTAATTAAATGGGAAACTACTAAACTATAACATTGAAAAGCGAGTCTCTGAATATCATAATAAACCCATAGAGAGATAGAGATATTGCGATACAGTGTGAGGTGTGAAGGCAATTACCAAATTGGGGAGAAATAGAGACGAAGAGAACGAGAGAGAGAGGAAGAGTGAGATAGAGAAACAGAGAGACAGAGAGAGAGAGAGAGAGAGAGAGATAAGAAAAGTGGAATTTTCCTCCTGTCCGAAAATCGGGGGTAAATCCCAGGCCCAGTGCAGTGGCTCATGGGCCCATCTGATAGATGACCTACAATAGAAGGGAGAGAGAGAGGAGAGAAGCAGAGAGGCAAAGGTGTAGAAAAAGAGAGATAGAGAGAGATAGAGAGAGATATAGATATAGAGCTCTAGAGAGGCAGAGAAAAGAAACGAAAGCGGATACAATTAAATAAATAAGAAGAATTAGACGTTAGGATAGTGGTTAACTATAGGCTTGAGAACGTAAGCTTTAAGAAAAATAGTCAAAAGAGAGAGAGAGAGAGAGAGAGAGAGAGAGAGAGAGAGAGAGAGAGAGAGAGAGAGAGAGAGAGAGAGAGAGAAAGAGAGAGAGGAGGAAGAGAGAGAGAGAGTGCTTTATCTATAGTATAATAAACTCTGAAAGGCAAAGGGTTCACCCATACACAGGAAATTGTGCTAGTGATTGCTTTCGGTCGAGGCCAAAGAAACTAAAGTAAAGTATGAGTAAATTACAAAGTATTTTAGTGTTTGCAACATTTTCTTGTTGTTCGAAAAAAAAAACACTTGGGGAAATGGAGTTCCTAAGTTTCATATACATAAACTAATTGCAAGGGTGCCGATTATATTTGTTAGTGTCAGCGTCACGATTTTGTAGTGAAAAGACACAAAAGCTAAAATTTTAATAGTACGGTAGTTTTTGCTACCATAACTATAACTTTTACCAACTCTGAATCTGATACCTTGGCGTCGCTACATCTACAAGCAGCTACCTTTATATTTATAACGGCCAGTTTTTGAAGCGTATGATGGACAACTGCAATCCTAGGTATTTATGCTAAGTGAGCTCGAATTTAGCTATATTTTATTCTAATCATACTCATTGGAAAAGATATGATACATGGGAAGGCCTTTATCCAAAATCCATTTCAAAAAGCGGCAGCTATACCGCTTTAAGACATTGAAACATCTTGCAAAGTAATTTTAGGAGTTGAGTGGATAAAAAAATGTTTCGTTTTTTTTATACCAAAGAACAAACAATCACAGCCAATAAGGACATGAATGTCACTTTTTATTTACGGCAATGGCCTCCTGAGTAATTTACGGCCAAGCTGCGCTAATGGACGCTAAATTACAAATTACGAATAATCAGCTAAAATGTTGGGATAGTAGACAAGTGTTGCGTACTTTTAAGGCACCAGTCCTTACTTTAGAACAAAGAATTGGGGGGGGGGGGGGTTTGCGGCTCATTGTATTTTTGGTGTTAGTTAAAGCGATGCAACATACGGTTTGTGGAACGTGCGTTGAAGAACAATATGCAAATGTCTTCGTGAACAAAATGGGAAAATCGCTCAGAAATCAGAATAGCCCTTGGGAATGCGAATGTTCAACATGAGTTCGATACCGATACTGATATGTTTCTTAGTCTATTATATTCATTTGAATACAACATACAGAGTGACGCAGTCGTCCAAATATGTTTCGAAAACCGGCTGTTACATCGCTTTAAATAAGAGCAGAAATCCAAACTTAACATGTTCGATTAAAAAAGCGGCATGTATGCACGTAGAAAAGGACTCCGCAGTCATAATTTACGACGAAATGCGACCTTTTCGGTTTAATATTACGCTCATGCAAAAAATGTGTTTTGCATCACAGATGGGCACAAATATGCTTTATGGATTTTTTCACTAAAGCGATATCACGGCAGGTTTTTGAAACGTATCCTGGACAACTGCATTCCCATATGTTGTATGCAAATTAATATAATCAGGCTAAAGAATCACGCAGTACTAGCGCAGTATGTTGCGTACTCTACATCGGAATACAGTGTCCGGTATACGTTTCAAAACCGGCTACCATACGGCTTTAAACGCAGAATTTCTAAATTGCAGAGCTTCAAGGTGCGATACATAGTCTTGTGCTGGTTTGTGTCCCACGCCTTGCGGTCTTGTGGCGATCAACTCGCACTGCATCCGCACACTCCAGATAATGGTAAATCAATATTAAACAGTAAGTCACCTGTAAAGGGATAAGCAATGTGGTTTTGAAACGTAGGCTAAACAGCGGATTTCCATATCGGTATTATATTCCATTATGTGCTAATAGAAGTGGATTTTGCATTTAACACATATGAACGCATTTGTCACCTTTCCGAAAATACGTGAAGTATTGCTTTGAAGAAAATTCTTTCTTGCAAAGTACATAAATAGAGAAAAAAAAGATTATTGTATAAGACCAGAGTTACAGTCCAGTCTAGTCAAGTCCTTTAAAACGAAATACCGGCCCGTTTTTGAAACACATCGAGTATACACCAGCATTCAGCATTCCTATGCAGCTTATGCAAATGGTCATAACTTATTGTTAGAATAAAAAAAATCGAGCTAAATTCGTGCACATTAGCATAAATACGTAAGAAATCAGTTATCCACGGTGCGTAACCTAAGCTTTAATATTTGTGAAAGTGTGGGGACACTAATACTCTAAGCCTAAGCAATGAGTCACCAAGAATCGCAAACTTTTTTCCCATAGCGTGCAAAACTGTCAAGAAAATCGCGTCGAGGTCGCCACCTCACGCAAACTTGGAAAATTAAACAAACATCAATTTAGCAACGAAACAGCAACTGTGCTAATGCTGTGCTAAACCTGTGCTGGTCTCTTCATAGACCACTAAAATAAATTTGAAATGATTTTGGAATATTCGACCTCTGGTTCCGGTACTGAGTTGCATACTACCCATAAAGCATGAGTACTGACTATCGTTGCCGATAATTTCTTCGGCATAAGTACCACAAGTGTTGACCCGTTTTTCTCTGTAGGATAATATTCTTTAATTTGCTTTTGATTTTCGCAAATAAACATTTTAAAGCGAAATAACAGCTGAACGTAAAATAGAAAACTGCATTCCTATGTATATTTACTCGATCTTTTTAATTCTAATCGTTCTCATTTGCCTATGATACATGAGAACTCAGTTACCCAAGATTCGTTCCAAAAACCGGGTGTTATACCGCTTTAAAGAAAAGTGATTTGTAAGCGTCCCCCTCCAAAAATAAATACTTTGGGGCGGCATGGTCCTTATGTTATCTTCTCATTGTATGGGAGCAATAAGGCACCAGAAGTGCCCAATACTAACGGCGCTTCCTTAATCCAAAAGGAATTAGGGGTCGGTCGCTATGTGCTTTATCTTTTCTCATTCCTCTCTCTCGCTCTCTCTCTAACTCTCTCTCTTTCTGTCTCTCTGTTTCTCCTTTGTCTCCCTCTCCCTCTCACTCTCTCTATATCTATATCTATCTCGTTCTCAATTCTTTACTTATATAACTTATTACCCAAAACATAAGAAGGCCAAACGAACAAACAGCTTTGATTTTTGGAAGTACTACAAAGTCGTACCCTACTAGCACGCGCGCGGCTGCGCCCATGGTGTGCTGCACAAGAGCGAGGATATTCCCACAAAGATGCGAGGGCTATAGGTATCTTTCCAATGTGCCATTTCCTCGCCGCCAGCGTGCCACAATGTTGCCACTTTCACATTGTATATGTTCTGCCCTCGCCCAGTCACATCGCCACCCTCGCTCTGACTCTTTGATTTGGTTGCTTTTTTTTTCGAAAAGCTGAGAAAAAAAGACGATTTAGATGACGTCCGTTACAAACACACACATCACGATTGTGCCCTGATGGCCGCAGAAAATCAGGAGCTCAATTGGGAGGAAAGATGCCTTTTGTGAAGTTTTTGGCCGCAAGGCTTTGACTTTGCTAGACTGAAAAGTGAGTTCAAGAAAATAATCTTGATGAGCTAGTTGGACTATACCAAAGGGTCATGCACACGAAAATAGAAGCCCTCTTGTTATGAGTATGATCAAATACAGCGGCAAATACAACAAACTGCATACATAAAGCAGTGTTGTATACCTACTTTGGGAAATTTGCATATGATAAGCATTTCCTATGTATACTATGCAAACTTTTGATGCCCGTCCGAAGCTTCCGGCACCAAATTTACATAGGATATGAGTATCATATGCAATTTCCCAAAGTAGGTACAATACTGCTTTAAGAGAATTTGTTTTGATTGTTTGATTTCTGTAATCATACAATTAACAACCATTACGATTCCTGTCCCGCTAGTTTTCAAAGAACAAAACACGTTTTTCCGGTATATTTGACGTCAACAAGCCATCAAAAACCTCGCATTTTGTGTACAAACATTGACCCCATTTGATATGAAGCTATCATTGAAGTAATTGTCCGATCCATCAGCGCATAGAGAACTCACTCAGGATATCTCCCCGGGGAGCTTGTCCATGAATATAGTGAGGGAGGGAGGGAGGGGATATGACGCAGGTGGGAGAGAGAGAGAGAAAGAGAGAGAGAGAGAGAGAGAGAGAGAGGTGAGAGCTTAATGTCCGGAAGAATGTACATCTTATCTGGAGATATCAATCTATATATCCGGCAAAACAGCTTTCGACGCAGAATAAACCAATTGGCGCGTTTGAGGCAAACGCACACGCACACACAGCACAGTCAGGTGTTCCGCAAAGCTGATGGAAGTTTATTGGTGTGTATTTGATAAAAGATCAAAGTCGTTAAGTAGAAAATTGGAGATTTTGATCGAGCATGGGGTATCGATCGTTTTTGTTGAACATTGTAGTTTTATTTTAGACTGATCTAAGATGGTTAAAATGACCGAGTACACAATCTACACACAAGTGATGTGCCTGTGTGCACTTTGCACTGCATGAGGAAGCCTTGGCTTAACAAGACAATAGTTGCAGACTTAGGGTTAACCATATAAGACGCCGTTGACGTGTATCAGGAGCGCTAAGAATAGATCCCTAAGGCGGAAGCTTGTACATCTTATAACAATAATGTATGCAACAAGATAGAGTAGGACCTTTTTTGTATTAGCATAAAGTGGTTACATTTTTGGGTCGATTTTCTATATATTGATACACTGGCGCAGTGTTTCTGACACGCTTTTCTGAAGAACAGAATACAATTCTAAAAGACGTCAAAAACAGATTCATCGTGCTTTTTTTGCATACTACATCCGCGTAATGTGTAGTTTCTCTGCACCATTTATGTCGCAGAGAGAAAATTTGGTGAAAGATGTTTTATTAATTTTCGTATCCATTTTTAAAGCGAAATACCAGCCGGTTTTTGAAACACATCGAGTACACCAGCATTCTCTTGCAGCTTATGCAAATGAACATAAATTAGAATAAAAAATCGAGCAACTTACCATAAATACGTAAGAATTCAGTTGTTCACGATGCGTCTCGAAAACCGGTAGGTATTTCGCTTTAATCTTTTTTTATAATACCATCTAGTTGTGAGATTCAACCATAGACGTTTTTCATTCAAAATGTCGTGTTTTTTTTCTAGAACGCTTCTTTTTTTTCGGTCTTCAGATTCAGAGAGACCACAAATAAACGGTGCGAAATTTGATTAGTATTTGATTGTGGACACCCCCGTGGAGAAGAGATATTCACAAGGATTGCTTAGGCTTAGGCTTAACCTTAGGCTTAGGCTTAGGCTTCCTGTATGCTGGATCACTACTGATTCCAGGCCAGGAAACTACGAACGAATAGGTTGGGCGACTGGATAAAATTAACTCTAAATGCTCAAACTCATGTCACAAAAATAGAACATACTTGTGTTTT